>CAJHQQ010000913.1:0-130354 GCA_905132885.1 Moricandia moricandioides | reverse complement strand
TCTTTACTTCTCCTTTTATATATATTATTCCTAAGATACTAGCAAGATCATCCCCAATGATCTTCTTATTCTTCTTTCATTTGAGCTACTACAACAACTATAGAGGAAGACATGTGTTGCATATTTTTCTCATGTGCCTATGATATATCTCTTCAAATACACATGTCTAAAACAACATAAATGTGTGGTACACTACTACACGTAAAATCCTTACTACCGTCACTGATATACTTAGCTAGAGATGGTCACTTCGTATGAACTCACGAAGCTACTAAGACATTTTACTATATTAAGCAAAAGTTAAGTATACATACATGTCTCCACCGTGTGCATGTGCATTGTGGCACATGTTGTAATAGTTCCGGGTTCTATTCGATGTGTTCATGCGTGAGGGATATTTGATGACTTGAGTTAACCATGTTTAACTTACTATTCATTGGTTAACACCTTCTTGTTATTGTTTCTTCTAATTATTGAAACGAATGATTGTTATGATTTATTATAACTTTTTCTCCTTGAAGAAAATGATATAAAGTGTCACACACTATGTCACAATCATTTCCATTTTGGAATTTAAGATAAAGAAACGTTGTGGCGCCGCGTATGGATTATGAAATTTTAAATTGTTTTATGAGATGTTGCCAAGTAAAAGCTGCTTTGCTGTCCTGGCTTTGTGTTGCTCTCACGTTCACGGTGCTCTCTCAGCCGGTAAATTTTGAATTACCTAAAATACCCCCACCACCCGAGAGCTGATCCACAGCGCCACAAACTAGTTCTCTACCCTGCACGACCACCACGTCATCAATCAGGATCTAGATGTGGGAACTCCTTCACTCATCACGTGGCGCCATGTGGTTGGAAATTTAGCTTAAATACATGAATGATGTTGCAGAGACCTACGTTTTTATATAATACTTCTTCCGTTCTATTAATATAAACGTTTTAGAAAAAAACTATCTCACAAAAATATTTTTTTTTTGTTTTTTATAAAATTATTATAAATTTTATAAAAAAATAATTAATTTTATTAAGTTATTATCGATTAAAATTATTAAAAATTAAAATTACAAAAATACCAAAAAATATATATTTATGAAACAAAGAGTACGATATAATTTTAGGAAAAAGACAAATAAATATTAAATTATCATAATTTTACAGCATGGCAATATAATTTTCTTACAAATCATCTAAAATATTAATATGATTTTTTTGATATAATCCATCTACAAGGAATTTTAGGAAAGTTCGTTCATAAATTGCTATCATATATGCGATTCAGATCTAAATATTTAATTAAATGATCAATGCATAGAACTAAAACTATCTACGATCAAAGATTTTTCAATAAATAAACATAAAAAAAAATTGTGGCACATATAACACTTAGGTTTGAGTATTAAGATATGAGTTAGAATTCGAATCGGTTATTTATTTATGATAATTTATGACATTTGTATTGTTAATGAGTAACTCAACAATTTGCATGGTGGTTAGAGTGATCATTTGCTATCGGGAATCCACAACGAACTAATCACTCATCAGTTTTTTAATTCTTTGACTACAAAATACAAAAACTGGGTTTTAAAAAAATATATAAAAGTTTAGTTATTATTACGTAATCTGTAACAGAGAATAAGGGTTACTTGTGCAATTTTAGGATCTTCGTAAACGCTCTTATTTAAAAACCCCTACTTGCTTCTTCCCACTTGATATCATATCTCCTCCATCACCGGATTATCTTCTCACGTTCTCTTCCTCTTCGTCGTGGTGGTGACTCAGTCCGACCGAGTTGACTCACTCTCTCTCTGGTTTCGATAGCAAGCTATGGAGGAGGAGATCGATCGTTCCCGTGCTTTCGCCAAGGACGTTAAGCGTATCGTTGTCAAGGTTCCAATTCTTTCTCTCCCTTTTGATCATTTTACTTTCAATATTTTCGAAACTCTGCTTTGATGTATGGCGGCGGAGAAATCTAAGGAAAATGTGGAAAAAAACATTAACAAATTTGTTATTTTTAAGATAAAAATTGAAACTTTTTTCCTTTTTAATTATAAAAATTGAAACTTTTTTCCTTTTTAATTATAAAAATGGAAACTTTTTTTTTTCCTAAATCTGCAGAATTTGATTCCTTTATTTGATTGTTGACAGGTGGGGACAGCAGTTGTTACTGGGAAAGGTGGAAGATTGGCTCTTGGTCGCTTAGGAGCTATCTGCGAGCAGGTAACCTCTGTTCTGGAGAGAAACAATAAAAAGGAATTGTTTTCTCTTTAATGTGTATTTGTTTGTCTCTTTAATGGCAGCTTGCGGAACTAAACTCGGATGGATTTGAGGTTATTTTGGTGTCTTCTGGTGCGGTTGGTCTTGGTCGTCAAAGGCTTAGATACAGACAACTAGTCAACAGCAGGTTTTGTCATGAAAACATCCCTTAAGCTTCTTTCATGTGTGTGGCTTAAAAGGAATAACGTATGTGTTCTTATTCTTCAGCTTTGCGGACCTTCAGAAGCCACAAACTGAACTTGATGGGAAGGCTTGTGCTGGTGTTGGACAGAGCAGTCTCATGGCTTACTATGAGACTATGTTTGACCAGGTGATCCCACTTTCCTTTTTTCTTTTTGCTAATTCTTGATTATTGGTAATCTCATTTCAAATACTTATGTGTGGTAGTTGGATGTGACGGTGGCTCAAATGCTGGTGACTGATAGCAGTTTTAGAGATAAGGATTTTAGGAAGCAACTTAGTGAGACGGTTAAAGCGATGCTGAAAATGAGAGTTATTCCTGTTTTCAACGAGAATGATGCTATAAGCACTCGAAAAGCCCCTTATAAGGTTTGGTGATTGCCTTTGCTTCCAGTCACTTTCTTAGATTCTTATGAGGTTTATTTCCTATGCAGGATTCTACTGGTATATTTTGGGATAATGACAGCTTAGCTGCTCTACTCTCGCTGGAGCTGAAAGCTGATCTTTTGATTCTTCTTAGTGACGTTGAGGGTCTTTATACTGGTCCTCCAAGCGATCCTAAGTCAACGTTAATCCACACATACATTAAAGAAAAACACCAGGAGGAGATCACGTTTGGTGAGAAGTCAAGATTAGGAAGAGGTGGTATGACTGCAAAAGTTAAAGCTGCTGTTAATGCAGCTTATGGTGGCATTCCTGTTATCATAACCAGGTTGAAGCTCTTTCCTTATCATTTTCCCTGTTAAAGCTCGCATTTAGCATCATCTAGAAGGGACTGATCAATAAGCTGACATTTTTTTGTGCTATTTTTTCTTTGAAGTGGGTATGCAGCAGAGAATATAGCTAAAGTCCTTCAAGGACTTCGTGTTGGTACCCTGTTCCACCAAGATGCTCATTTGTGGGCTCCAGTCGTAGACACTACTTCTCGTGACATGGCAGTTGCTGCAAGGGAAAGTTCTAGAAAGCTTCAGGTAATGGCCTATCAAGGGCTTTGATTCAAGTGTACTCAAATTGTTACTTCAGAGATTGTTTCTCGTTTTGCGAGTGTACTTAACTTGTTTGCAATTTTCTTAACAGGCCTTGTCTTCAGAAGATAGGAAAAACATTCTACTCGATATAGCCAACGCACTTGAAGCAAATGAGAAAATAATTAAAGCTGAGAATGATTTAGATGTTGCTGCAGCACAAGAAGCTGGATATGAAGAGTCTTTGGTAGCTCGCTTAGTTATGAAGGCTGGGAAGGTAATGCAGTGTTCACTGTGTGATTAAATCTATTGCAACAATTGTTTCTACTCTTACATTGTTTGTTTTTTTGCTTGATAGATCTCAAGCCTTGCAGCTTCTATTCGCCAGCTAGCTGAAATGGAAGATCCAATTGGCCGTGTTTTAAAGAAAACTGAGGTAATCTGAGGACTACTTTTCAAACTAGGATTCAAATACAGGGCAGGAATATCATTATATGCTGTAAAATTTGCCTAGTTTTAATTAATCTTGACGATTAATTGCTTATGTAACAGATTGCAGATGGTCTGGTTTTAGAGAAAACCTCATCACCATTAGGTGTTCTTCTGATTGTTTTTGAATCCCGTCCTGATGCACTTGTTCAGGTATGTCACTAGGCATTGTCCTTTATGCTCTTAAATGTAATTTTTTATCGCTGAACACCGTGGTCTATCATTGAATCAAACAGATAGCTTCACTTGCAATCCGGAGTGGAAATGGTCTTCTGCTGAAGGGTGGAAAAGAGGCTCGTCGATCAAATGCTATCTTACACAAGGTACATTGACTCCATTGTAATCATCATCTTGGTTCCCAAAAACATGTTTGGCTAATTTGTGTAATCCATGGAAAAACTACAGGTGATCACTGACGCAATTCCAAAGACTGTTGGAGGTAAACTCCTAGGACTTGTGACTTCTAGAGAGGAGATTCCTGATTTGCTTAAGGTAAAGTAGATATATGAATGTCAGTCAAGTCACAAGAAGTGATTAGATCTATTTTTTTACTTAAACTGGAACCCACCATTTGCATTTCTGCTACAGCTTGATGATGTTATTGATCTTGTGATCCCAAGAGGCAGCAACAAGCTTGTTTCTCAGATTAAAAACTCCACGAAAATCCCAGTGCTAGGGCATGCTGGTACGTTTAGAAGTTCAGTTCCATTAAGTTCATAGATTGGCCTAGAGAGGTTACAACTTATATTTCTGGTGTTTCCAGATGGTATCTGCCATGTGTACGTTGATAACTCTTGTATAGTGGATATGGCAAAGCGAGTCGTTTCAGATGCAAAGTTAGACTATCCAGCAGCCTGTAACGCTATGGTTAGAGACTATTACTTTTTTTCTATAATGTTCATCAATGAATATAGTGACTTTGTTTTGGTCCGCTTAGTACGTCTTGTCTCACCTTCATCTTCTCTTTTTATCTTGTCCTTACAGGAAACCCTTCTTGTACATAAGGATCTAGAGCAGAATGGTGTGCTCAACGAGCTTATATATGCCCTGCAATCCAATGGTAAGAATTGTAGTTTAGGAATACTTGAAGTATGTGTGTTTCATACCATGGAAATAAGATAAGATTTAGTTTGTTGACTAGCTTCGTTAGAGACGTTTATTATAACTTTGAAGTGTACGCATCAAACTGGCAGGTGTCACTTTGTATGGTGGGCCAATAGCAAGTGGTAAACTGCACATTCCGGAAACACAATCATTTCATCACGAGTACAGTTCCAAGGCCTGCACCGTTGAAATTGTAGAAGACGTACATGGTGCTATTGATCATATACACCAACATGGGAGGTAAAATTATTGTTGAATCCAACTTATTAAATCACAGTGTCTTCAAAGGGCCCTTCCTCTCTGTACTCTGTATTCTTTGCATGTGCTGTAAAAAAAGTGTGGTCACTTACTTTTTTGTCTTGTCTTGTGAAAGCAGTTCACACACTGATTGCATAGTGACAGAAGATAGTGAAGTCGCAGAGATATTCCTCCGCCAAGTGGACAGGTGATAAAAGCACACGTATTCAAAACATTCTTTGTGGTGTAATATATTGGAAACTAAACCCACATTTTGACAACAGTGCTGCTGTTTTCCACAATGCAAGCACAAGATTCTGTGATGGTTTTCGATTTGGACTTGGTGCTGAGGTAAGACAGAGAGAGACATTTAGTATATAACATATAAACCAAATGTAAAGAGAAGTGTCACTGAATGAATTGGCTAATGTGGAGCTTGTTCTTCTGTATAGGTTGGAATAAGCACAAGCAGGATCCATGCCCGTGGCCCAGTTGGAGTCGAAGGATTATTGACTACGAGATGGTACTATTCAGTTTCTTTTGCCCTTACTGTGGTCATTGATTTGTTAAAACATCTGTGAGGTTTTGAATGGTTGTGGTGTTGAATGACAGGATAATGAGAGGAAAAGGACAAGTCGTGGATGGAGACAATGGAGTCGCTTACACCCATAAGGACCTTCCTGTCTTAAAAAGGACAGAGGCAATGGAGAACGGGCATTAGTTCTATGCTAGTGTCATGTTATATTTTACTCTTTATGATTGAAGTTTTTTCTTTTGTTTAGTAGAATATAGTGTTGTGGATTTGCAATAACATAAGAAGGTCCCTCTACCTTGGTGGTCTTTTAATAATAGTAAAGTGTGTATTAGCTTCTCTTCATGTAAAAAGAAAAACTCGTTATAAGCCATTGTAACATTTCTATTTCTATCATTCTCCATGCTAAAGATGTTAACTACAACAATAAAAACTACTCTTAGTAGTGTGTCTTCCATTTTCATTCATTCTGAAAACAGTTTGTGATGATTTTTTTTAGCTTTACTGAAAATCATGCCCATCATATGTCAACTGCTTTTTCTGAATAATTCTCCGGATGGTTCACAGAAAAAACCATCAATGACAATCTCATAAGGGAAAGAAGTGCAGCGAAACTCTAAGCTAAGTCCACTCTCCTTGGTCAGAGTGACAACAAGTGGAATGCTTCTACACTAATCTGCTCTCCATTGTTACTCTGTACTCAAATGTTAGAGAATGATCTTATTTTAACTTTCCATAACATTATGTCTTGTTCATTAGTTTGTGCTTCAAGGGCTTAGGGTTTGGTTCTTAAACTGACGTATAGTTCTTTTAACTTAACAACTGTATAAATCATAGTAAAGAAACTGAAATTTTCTTCTTTAAATCTTGGTTTTACACTCGGTGTTCTATGTGACACGGATCAACAGGACAACCATTATGAAGACACAGATCATGGCCAATATCAAGAGCCATTGGAAGCAACTCGTCTTTGAACTCTCTGAATATATCTTTGACGCCCTTACATTTGCGTGTCCTGTGCTCGCTAAGCTCTGCTCAATGGCCTCCTCGGTGGAGTCGAGTATCTTTAGTTGATGATTCCCACAACAACAAAATAAAGAAAATAAATTAAGGTGAGTGAAGCCATGACAACCAATATATGACAGAACCAACATAGATTCTTCTCCTGTCCCCCAATTGTTGATGATAATAGCAATAACAATGGAAGGGTTATGTAATGGAAAATATTAGTATCTAACCTTCTCTGTATTTTGCACAGATTGGCTTATCATCAGACTTCTCTCCTTGAGTTGTCTCGCAAGTCCCACCATTTCATCAGTGAGATCCTCCTGAAGCTTTCTGCCATCGAAACATTATTTTTCAACTCATTGTTACAAAACAATTACACAATGCAGATGAGTTCCTCGTTTTTTCTCAATAAGTTGTATGAAAGTACCTGTGTTTATCAATGTGTTCTTTAGCTGCAGTGTCTAGTTTTGTTGCCTTTGACGGACCAGCATCAACACTTTGCTCCTTGGAGCTTGTAGACCTGTATCTCATAGTCAAGGAAGCTTTTAAACAAAATTACAAGTTGAGAAGCATACCAAAATCAAGTGATTACAACTTACACGATTCTTCTTCTCAGCTGTGGAGAAGTGGGGCTTCGAGGTTCGTCTTCTACTTTAGGAGAGCTTCCGCTGGTAGAATCCTTTGGATAAGTTTCATCAGATATCTCTGCCTCAGGCTGTAAATTAGGCAACAAAAAAAAAGGTTCAATAACTTGATATTAGTTACACCAGTAAAGCTTCGAAATCTTGTAACTATGAATGGTTCTACGGGAAGATGACAAAACAAATCAAAATGTGCATTCCAGAAACTAATCCATGGGGCAAGTAAGTAAGTATGAAAGTTGAAACAATTCCTAAGGCCAAATGCATCTAGCTAGGACTATTATAAATAAAACCGAAACTCTTAGCTAGTTTCAGATGACTTACTACTTGAGCAGCTATCTTAGAAGCAACAGCTTCAATCTTGTCATAGTACTCATTCACCTTAGCCTTCGTAACTCTGGAAAAAACAGGATAAGAACAAACTCAGGAAACCAAACCCAATTCTCCATATCAACTGAGCATATTTCATCAAAAAAAAAAGAAAAAAGCTTTAGTCTTTAGTCAAAAAACATGACCTTGGAAACTAGGGTTGGGCAAAAAACCCGGACCCAAATACCCGAACCTGGAACCGATCTAAAATACCCGAACTTGGAACCGACGCGAAACTCTACAGGTACCTATATGGGTTCAAAACTTCCCTACCCGAAGAACCCGAAAGGAACTGACCCGAACCCGATCCAAATACCCGAATGCCCAGACCTACAATGGAAACTAATATAACAACACCAAAGCAAAGCAATTCAATCCAGTCTCTAAAACCTTAAGATCCTAAAAAGATATATAACATTCTAATTTGAACTAAAAAACTTGATCAATCTTTGTGAAAGACATTGCAGAATCAAACCTGGGAAGACCATCAGGAGTCTTCTCATCAGAGAGTTGTTCCAATTGTTCCCTCAGAGTAGCTACATACTATAATACAATCAACATCAATCTTCATTAGCAGAGCTACTACAGAGGTTATCTATCATAGGTTATCTATCATACACTTGAAAATCGAAAAGAGAGAGACGAACATGCATAAGCTTGGATTGATTTTGCTGATTAGGTGCAGCGGAAAGCAATCTCCGCAAATTGATCTCTGTTTTGCTCATTCCCATCATCTTCCTTCCGATCCAAACCAAAATTCAGGAATCGGATGGGCTCTGCTGACCTTTTTGCGTTCAGATCGGAGACGAATGAATGTTTCGTATGAACTCAACTCGATCGAGTTAAACGTCTAACCGGTTATTAACATATAAACCGGTGGTTAGTATTACAATTTACATTGGACTCGATTTGTTATTTACTTATTTTACTGTTTATTATTGGAAACCAGTATCCAACATATCATTTAATTTATGTCTTAAATATACGACCATGTAAAAATATATTTGTATTTTCAAAAAATTAAATAGTATACATATTATTTATTTTTGTCAAAATCATATTCAATCACCATATCAACTATCACATCAATTAATTTTGTTTTCGGATATTAAATTAATTTTACTGACAAATATATACAATACCTTTTAAAAAAAATAAAATATTTTTTTGTAAAAAAATAAATAAAAGTTTATAAAAAAAAATTTGACAGTTTATAATTTTTTATTATTTAGCAAAATTAACAAAAAATAATTAAATAATAAAAATATGATCAGGAAAAAATTTGGTTCAATTACTGGTCCGGTTTTACGAATATTGGTATTATTACATTTAAATAAATTGGTTATTTAATTATTAACGTATGTTCCGTTCTCTCAATTCAAGCAGAAAATCATTTTGAATCAAGAACCAATTTTTCTCTATAACTGGATTGGAGATGAAAAAGCTTTTATTTACTAGCACAAGTTAAAAACAAAGGAAACTTCGCTTGAAAACTAAACTAATGTTTGAAAGTTAAGCTAATCAGAAGAACACAGAGCATTACATTGTATATAATATGCTGCTCGTGTATGTACAATCTACTATGTCTATGGATCTCAGAACTTTGCTCTAAACCCTAACAAAATTGGGGATGTGTGTGTGTATTTGTTGTGTGGATACATTCAGAGAGAGGACTGGCCTAGAAGCAGAGTATGCCACCAACCACACGCAATGTTCTTGGGGACGCAATCTTTGATTCTAACCTCTGATGGTGCATTCCTATCAACCACATCTCCTAGTCCCAACTGTTTCAGACACAACAACAAAGCACTCTGTTTCATTAGTAACAAATGTATAGAGATTGTACAAAAACAACACTTTGCTTCTTTACCTGACCGTACTTGTTCCATCCCCAGCAGAATATTTTACCTTCATCTGCAACCAAACAAAACGCAGAGCAGTTGTTATTTTATAAGACTCAGGTACAAGGTTTACTTGTTTATAAAATGAATACCTGCGATTACAGCAGTGTGACGAGCGCCGCATGAGATGTTTTTTACGTTCACGTTTTCCAAATTTGGAGCTTCCAATAATTTTGGAAGAGTCTGAAATAACAAATGGCTTTCAAGTATAATGGAAGGTCCTCTTCACAATCAATCAAAGCTTAGCATTACACTAGAGCTGAGGAAAAGAAGATTAATTACCTCAGCTTGATCACAACCAGTACCTAACTGGCCAAATTGGTTTCCACCAAACGAATACACATCACCATCAGATGAAACGCAGACTGTGTGCCACAGACCTGCAGCCACTCCTTCTATCCGGATTCCCAACAAAGATGATACGCATGTAGGGATTAGTTCATCATCTGTGCTCCCTTGACCACACTTTACAAAGCAAAATAAGTACATTCAGTTACTTCCACAGACACATATAACAAAACAAAGTGCAGAACCTAGCTGCAAAAGTCATGCAAGAAAGCTTGTCGGTTATCGTTCGCAGCCTTATCTTCAATGCAGAATGGCATTTTTTGAACTAAATGAAGTATCAAACCCAAATCTTGTACGAATCCATGTTTTCATAGTTTTTATATCTTTCTTGACTAGTTCAACACAACGATGATTAGCTTTCCTACAGTTTCCAAAGCCACATAGGCACATACAAAGCTAAAAGAAGAATCTCAACTTATTCAAAAAATTTAAGCATAATATGTTTAGTACAGAAAGCCAAGGATCTGTCGTGGTCACCTGTCCATAAAGCCCCCAACCGAAGGTAAGGAGCGCTCCAGTGTCTGTCCACAAAAGATTAGTTAAAAATCATTCGTATTTTTGGGCAAGATAATTACTGTTAACGTATGTCAATCTTTTACAGGTTTAAGGGACGCGAATTCTCGGGTCTATTCATATTTTATGAAGGACTCCAAGATAATTATTGTTAATATAGTGAGAACAATACCTGTGATCACAGCACTGTGTCTCCCTCCACATGCAATTCTTTTGACATAACTTCCAAGAACTCGGCCGCATTGTACTTCTGAACTCATAGATGAGCTGCCTTGTCCATAGGAAGAAGGCTCAATGCATGGAATAGGATGAGGAGAGGAGACTAGTCGTACACGGGAACCCGATCCAAGCTGTCCTTCTCCTCCATAACCCCAACCCCACACCTGTCCAATATCTGAACTTCACAGAAAAATCAGGATATATCAAGTGTTTAATTATAGCACACTATAAGCTCTTACAGCTTACTGGAGATACTGTTACTGATTGGTATGAGAAGCTAGAAAATGTCACCTGATAATGCTAGAGTATGACGTCCACCAGCAGCAACACTGACAATCCTAACTCCTGGAGCCAACGATACAAGACAAGGCAATGCTGAGAGGTCGTTGTTCTCAGACTGTGATGAATTTTCAGCAGCTTGCTTTGACGGTGAAATCCGCCTTTTCTTTGTGGACTCCGGTCTACCTCTAGCCTCAGCTTGGGAAGACGTTCCACCGCTAGATTTTCTTCCTTGAGAACTGGGGCTCACTGTAATAAGAAACACCATCCTTCAAATCTAGAACTGGAAAGGAAAAAAAAACAGACAAAAGAGATTTCACCTTGATCTGCAGAGAAGGAGATGTTCCTCTCACAGGAATCACCTTCTACCTGTCCAAACACTCTTCCTGTGGGTATACATTCCTTCCATCCCCATGTATAAACTTCAAGGCTCTCTATATCCAAAGCAAACAAAACAAAGTTACAAACTTTGAAGCAGATGTGGTGTTCAAGCTAACAAACATCACGTAAGTCACCTGTTACTGCAACACAATGAGCCCATCCAGCCTCAGCTTTCTGTACACAAACCTCAGGAGGGAGAGGAAAAGGCTCCGGAGTCTCCTATATAGTGGCAATGCAACTAAAGCTCATAAAGTGACTCCATTTACTGAACTGTATCAAATCAAATTCAAACCCAATGAACAGAAGAAAGGTTTAGTGGAGCTTACCCCGTGCTTCCCTGATGTGACATAGCTTTGACCTAGATCATCAGTCGAGCCCCATGTAATCAGCTTCCCTGATTCTGATTAACACAAACCAAACCAAACCAATTCAAGTAATCAAATACAAAACCATCTCACTATGATTCCGATTGAACGATTCGAGAATGTGAACTTCAATTGCAAAACTAATCGAGAGCGAACCTGAAGTAGCCATTGCGAAACCGCAGCCTCCGCCGGAGACATCTTTCCAGGAGCTTTCAACAGCCGGAGGAATCTTCACCACGACGGGTGACAACAGAGGCGAGCGTTGCGGCGAGGCTCCGGGCAAGTAACCCCACATATACACCATTCTCTGGCTTAGTCCCTCCTCGTCTTCAGCTTGTGCGGCGGCGGTGGTAACTCCGGTCTCCGATTTACCGTCGCCATTCATTTTCAGTTTGACGAATAAAGCAGAAAGAAACAACGAAGGAATTGGAATTAAAAGAGTGACGTGTTTAAGGGATGTGTATGTATAGACGGAGAAGTTGATGGGCCTTTTTGTGAGAGAAATTAAAATGTTTTATTTTCAAATATACCCTCTATTATTTGAGTATATTCTGATTTTACCCCTTCTATTTCTTTTTTTAAAAATTGACCACTCTCCATTTCAAAATAAATGATTTTTAAGTAAGTTTTTGATGTTTTAAAATAAATGATGTTTTCTTATTTTAATACAACTTTTAACTTTATCAAAAACCATGTAATCAATAATATATTTATATTGTATTTTGTAATTGGTTAATATTTTTTTAATCAATATTTTAAATATATTTTTTAGATTAAAAATTAATTTTTTTAATAATTGTACATTATCCTAAAACTTCAAGTATTTAAAAATGGAGGGAGTATATTACAAGTTAAGCCTCCTAATCGTAGCTGATATGTTCACGTAGAGGAACATCAAACTATACATGTAAGCGAAGATGGGTTGATTAACAATCCGTAAAACTGATATTTACTGATTCTGCCTAAAATTTTTCATTTGCAGTGGCATAAACTAGGTTAATGCTCTTGATATGAAATACAAAGTTGACCCCAAAAAAAACTGATCAGTCATAACCTAGAAATTCATTAGCACATCTGTTTGTTAATTAATAATGTTGATTAAACATGAATTATTATGTTCCATTCGTCAGATTGAAAACTAAATGCTGTAAAACTATATCATATGTATAATAAATTTGTAAAAAGTATACCATATATACATAGGCAATGATTTGGGGGGGAAAGTCACGTTCTAAGTGAATAAGAATTAAAACCCTGCAATTTAAGTTTACCAACCAACAAAAGATTTGATTTGTAAAATTAAGGCAACATAATCATAAGATGAGACGTGGTGATTACTTGTGTTCATGAGTAACAATTAATTCGAAAGGTAAGATTTTGTCTATCTTTTTATATAAAAAGAAAATTGTCTATACTATTTGGAATAATGAGAAATATGTGAGCCAAGTAAATATTCTCACTGGAATTGATATTTATTGGAATATTAATTTATGTGGACGAAAACTTATACTTGAAAGTTCAAACAATTTTACAATAACGTTTCTTAATAAAGGTTTTTCCTTTAGAAAGTGTTTTTAGACACGACCCTGGTTATACTGACGAATAATGAGCAAGGAGAGTTTATACGTGGATGAAATAATAGTGGGGGAGTTACGAAAGTAGCAATAAGTTTTGGGGTCATTTTAGAAAATTTCCAAAAAAACGCGGAAACGTATCATTATTTGGAAATCGAGAGTAGCCACGTAGGATAAAATCACGTGCTGGTGGGCCTATACGTGGCGCAATATGAACCGCTAGTTTTCTGACGAAATATAAGCCAAGAGTTTGTGAAGAAGTTTCTGGAAGCGGAAGAAGGTGTAGTTATGGTCCATAGGTACGTCGGCTAAACTAGCCAGTAGGGTTGCTTCATTATACACGTTGCAGGCCATGAGACAAAGTGATTCATCATGTAGGGCACACAAGAACCTGAGCTAGCAATCCACTGCTTTTGTCGTTTCATGATTTGTTTATTTTTCTAAATAGAATCGAATTGCCAATAAATTAAAAAATATATATGTTTTTTCTCTGAGATCCTATGTCGGTTGTTTATATGAACCAATCCTAATATAGAAAAAGTTAGAATTAATCTATTTATTGCTAATTTAGTTGTAAGTTAAAATTCATGATAAAAACAAATTTAACATGTTCTCATAATGATCATTCAAATTAGTTTATTATAGATCCTATAAATGTGCTTCAGTTCGAATAGACTAATAAAATTCATAGTTTAGGTATTTTTTGGGGGGTTGAAATCTCATTCCTAATTGGTTTTGATATAATCCAAATTTAACTTCTTGTTTTGTTTTCTGCATGTTCAAGTTTTCGGCACAATGTTTACTGTTGGAAGTATTTTCATAAGTTTTTTTTGTCATCATCAAATATAATTATATCATTCAAGAGATGAAATCTATCTAATCAAAGGTACATTATTTCATTCTAATTGTAATTCACCTTGTATATATACTTTTTGTTTGTTAAAATTTCAGTCGGGTCACTTGTGGACAAACCAAATGAAACATTCGTAGTTCACAAAATTTGTGAAGAAAATTACATAAATATAAAATTTATTAACTTTTTTACTAAATCGCTTACAATCTTCAAAATATTAGAGCCGGCAATGGCCTTATATATATGATCTTCAGTTGATGTATATAATCATCTTAGTGCTTGAAGAAGAAGGAGCTAGTGCTTGATTTTGGAGAACATATCATGCATGTAAGGCATAGAGTTTTAAGATAAACTAATTAACAAATAACATGTATATGCGAATAAGAGGAGAGATTAGACTGTGTACTCTTTAATATATTATAGATTGACTATAAAATAAAAAAAAATGAATCCGGAAAGAACGTATATATTGACTATCCAAATTTCTCTTAAACTAATTAACTTGTTCAAAAAAATAACTTGTTCAGTGAATGCGAGTGATCAGACTCATCCAAGCAACCGAGTAGTAATGTGTCCATTAACATGTTCATGTGTTTAGCAAATGCAATGACGAAGGTAAACAAACCAATCTGTGTGACAAAAACTCATACGTTAAGTGTGTAAACAATAACTTCCAATATACTTATATATCCTCAGAAGAACATAAACATAACACATGCATGCATATTGGCACACCAGAAGCAAAACATAAAAAAGGAAAAGATATCGATGTGGCAAATCGCAAGAACGATGAAGCAAGTGTGTTTAAGATGCCTCTTCATTACCAAGACATGCCAGAGTGGAAACTCGACAGTTTTAGCAGATTAAGGTTTGTCTACTTATGGAGACTTGGCTCACAAGGGAGTCTTTGCTATAGGAGCATTCCTAATTTGGATTTCAACTCACAATCCAAAGCTTTACCATCAAGACAAGTCATCAACTCCAAACTAAAGAAATTTTGCAAAGGAGCTTGGCTGTAACTTTCTGCTCTACTTCAGAGACCTCTGAACAAAGCATCCTGCGCAGGAGAAAGAACTTTCTCTCCATCTCCAACATCATTGGTCTCATCACTAGAGCTATAGATGGTAACCACGCGTTCATCACATCCTAGTCTTCGCCCTTGTCTCCATCCTCAGTTGCTTGTAAAAACCTTAGGACTTGTAACTTATATAATCGAAAATATATCCGTTGGAAATAGAAAATTGATATCAGGACCGGCCATGATCCAAGCCTAACGAAACATTCGCTTTAGATTTCCAAAAAAAATTGAAAAAAATTATATAAACAAAAATCTCAAAAAAGAAAATTTAAACTCCCAAATTTATTTTAAAAAATTAGTTTAAATATTTTATATATCGCTTAACGTCTCATAAATTTCAAAGTCGGCCCTAGATACCATATTTGGATCGTGGTATGGACCGTATGGTATCATACCATACTTTTGATGGCCAATCCTCCTTCGGGAGTTACATGGTATCGACATTCTTATTCTCGTTGTTAGTGAATAGTGGGACAGGAATCGGCATCACAGTTTGGGTTTGTTTTTTTAGCCCATCCCTAACTTGTTTGGGTTTTTGAAACTATTTGGGCCGTCTAAATAGTTTTCCATTATGTGGTTCTTATGTGCACCCCCCAAAAAAAACTAGTGGTTCTGTTGATTTTACCTTACTTTAATTATGACCACTGTTGAGATTACAATTTATATATTAATGTTTTACCCTTTTTCATAAACTGGGCACGTACATTGGCATTGCAACAACAACAACAAGTTAAACAGAATAAAGAAACGATAAAGCATTTAAAGTGCGAATAATTATAAGAGCTATTATAACACTAAAACTTGATTATTCAACTTTTTTATAATGGTATTAGTGATGAAATCATATTTTAGGTGATGTGAAATTATTTTCGTTTAAGAGTAATTTTTTTGCTTAGGATGTTCATTTGTATGATATTCTAGTTTTTAAGCTTCGCTATGTGAAAAATATACTCTCTTTTTTTTTTCTTCACCCACCAAAGTCTTTTATATATGTGCACTAATTACTTTAGAGCGATGACAAACAAAATGTATATCTATTTTTAGTACACTTGTTTTTTTCTTTTTGACACCAGACCTAGTTTATTACGATTTGGATATGGTCGAATACCTCATGCATTCTATGATTTTTTAACTTCCTTTTTTTTTTAATTTCTCCAAAACTTAAAACCGATTTATTTTAAAGTATATAGCAATAGTATATCAGAGCTTGCTTGGATGTTGCATTTCACGATATAAGATTACGTTTTTATTAAAGCATTCAGCAACAGCTTTTCTTTTGTAGACAATGTATCCACCAATTGTTGACCAAGAAAAAAGTATCCACCAATTAAATTAATATTTATATAACAAAAAACTTAAAATGTTTTATAAGGTCAAACGTACTACAGATTCTGCTAGACTGTTTTATTACAAAAATTCATAAGAAAGGAAATCATATATAATATTACTCTAGAATAGATATCTGAACGTTACAGTTTCTATTATATATTACTAGGTCTAGATCCGCGCCTTGCACATGATGAGATATGTGTAAAAGTGATATAATTAAAGTACTAAATCGTAGTTTGCAAAGTGTAATTATATTAACATGAATAGTATAATGTAAAGTAAATAGAATTGAAAAAGAATGTGTTGAATTATTTATGTAATACCAAACGTTTAGGAATGAAAATGATTTTATTGGCTGCCCCTTTTGAATAAATATTTTAGTGGATGTTATTTGTTTATCTCGATGATTTCGGTCTCGTGAAATCTTCTATTTCTGAATATCTTTACAGAACTCAGAAATTTGTGAGATTGATTCTCGTTCAGAGGATGTTCTGCCTTCCCCTCTGTGTTCCTTATTTCATAGCCCGATTGGCGGTAAGAAAATTTCGATTTTCAGCTAATAATTAGAAAATGTTAGCAACTTGTATCCTTTATATAAATGAAAGTTTAAGATTTCCTTTCTCACTTTGTCTTGATCAAGCTGGAGCACGGCCAACGTTGTAATAACTGATGATTTCAAAAGAGTCAAAACCAAATTTCAGAGACAACTGTTTTTTCGAAACGTTTGAACTACAAAGCCACTACTCTATTTTTATATCGAATTTACTAATATTTATAGTATCTCAACCTATAGATATTAGTAAATTCGATATAAAAATAGAGTAGTGGCTTTAATTGGCAGGTAGTTTCACTGATTGTAAATTTGATCGAACCCGAATAACATAAGATAAAGCCAAAATTAAAAACTGGTTCTTATATAAAATTTCTAGCTGCTTATCATTATTGATATGAAATCATTTGCGGGTCAATACTTATGTTGATGTATGACATCAAAAAGCATTGGCTGGATCCTGAAAACACATTTTTTTGGTTTTATAAGTTTAATGTGTGTAATCTAAAGATGGAATAACTTTGAGAACATAAAAGTGTCCTTCTATAACTTTAAAAACAGAAAAATGTCCTTTTATAATTTTGAAAACCATTCACATTTGAGGATAGTTAAAAAAAAATGAAAGAACAATAACTTCTATACATAATATACATATATTATCTTCACATCGTTGAGAATCAATGGTTTCACCACCCGAGTACTGTTTCCACATACAAATGACTTTCACCTCAATATTTTACATTTACTTGAATGGCTTTAAATCGGCTATAGAATTGGTTCCGGCCATAGGTAATTTCCATAAGAGAGATTTCAAGGTCGATGAAATTTTGTATGAAAACAACTATTTTGTGCTTACTAATATATAGTAGACTTAGGTAGGGTATCATTAATGTTGAAATGTTTGAACCTGTTACCTTTATGGGTAAATCTCACAAATAGACTTTTTGAAGTTTTTATAACAAAATAAACTTTAAAAAGAAAAATGACAAAAATATTTTTTTTTATTTTTAAATTTTCAATATTTTTTTTTATTTTAAACCTAATCTCCAAAACCCCACCCCATAACTCTAAACACTAAATTTAGATTAATTAATCCAAATGATATAAATATATATTTACATCCTTTAATAAAGTCATTTTGGTCATATTTCTCTTTGGGTACTATTTTGGAGATAAATTTTTTTATAGGTCTATTTTGGTCTTTATTATTTTTATATATTTCGTATCTAATATGTTAAGTTTTCATATTAGCACGGCACATTGAACACGTAATATATAGTGTTTGATGTAATTTCTTCAAAGAATAATATCTTGGGAATATATATTATGTATTTTCCATAATAATATTGAGTTATCCCTAAATTTTTGGATGTAATTATGATACTATATCTTTCGAATATGATACTATATCTTTCGAATAATATATTTGGAAACAAATAAAATTATCAAGATATTTGTTATTTAATACAAATGAATTGCATATTGCCAAATACAGAATTGAAGTCCACTTGTATATCATTTTTATGAATTTGTTACTTTGGCTACACTTTTTCCCTATATTGTTTAAAAACTTTTTAATTGATTTCTAATAAACTGACAGACTATTATATTTCGATTTGGTTCGGTAAACCAATTAGTTGTATAATCAACTACAATTGATTAACCAACTACAGATATATTAGAACCTCGAACATATTTGTCACTGAAACTTACATATATGTTTTGGCGATGCAAATTACATATATTCAAATATTTCTCTTTTGGACATGCATATATATATTTTGTACTGTACATGCATGAGGTTCCAAAAATAGTAAGTTTATAAAGTGTAACTACAAAATATTAGTCCAATAGAGCTCTTAAAGTTTTTGAGATAGGCTGATAGAATTTTTATTTTTTAGATTGGTAGAATTACTTCGTACATAAATGAACGTATATTATTTCTTTGCCATTATGGTTAATGATAATAATCTTGACTTGATGATAGTGATTTTGAATTGGATTCTTCAGTTTCGTTCGTCACAATATGCTTGACTTTTGTTCATGACAATATGTTTTGTTCATGGAACGAAATGAACTCTTTAGCAAATCACGTAGGACCTATAATTAGTTAATAGCAATCAGGTTGTGCAAGAAATTTTTTTGTATTTTTTGTTCAGTGTATATGCTTTAGTTACGTTATATTTATTTTGTAGGTGACGATGAAGAAGTAACCGTTTTTTTACTGTGTTGGTTTAAAGTGTAAAACATTTGAAGCAAACTTATTATATACAAAGCCTTACTGGAGATAACCGGATAAGAAACTTTTAAGATATCAACCGGCTATTGTTATATTATATAACCCCTTAATTTTTCATATTGTGAAATGTCGTCTACATTAAAATGTATAGGAGGACCAGTGGCAGTAGTTGTAAATATTCTAGTAATTAAAGGTTTATTAGCTTAATTGTCTGAGGAAGACTCTGAGTGCGCCACATCAGCGATAATGACAAAGTTGTTATTAATCTACAAAAGTAAGGTTAGTTTTTAAAAATGCTGCTTGATTAATAAGTAAGGGATATTAGATGTAAATTCTAATGTATAAAATGGATATGACTAAAATTTATTTCTACTTCTTTCTACAAGAATAGACAAAGTGGCTATAGTGTGTTTCATCATTTTATCCAATTATTAATTTTTTATTATTTTGTAGTGAAAAACCAAAAAAGAACTGATGAAATTTTTTTAAAAAAGAAAATGAAGAAGCTCTAAATAGCAAGTCAATATTTCGGTTTTAATTGTTTGTAGATTAACTTTTACAGAAAAAAATTGTCAAAATAAATAAATTAAATAAAAACCACCACTTTTTAAAAAATATAGTATAATTGAAGGTCAAGTCAACATTTCTCTTTTTTTATACAGATGATTATTCACCATCAAACCAGAAGACTCGTTACCAAATATAGATCTTTAAATTGACAACTGAGTAAGGGGTAAAATTGTAATTTCAAAATGGGTCCACAACCAGGGCTAGTGTGTAAGAAGAGACAAGGCGTGTCTAGAGAAACTCGCTCAAACTTTTGCACGAACACCTAAAAGTCCAATGGTCCAAAGGGACGGCTCTAGTGGACCGCTTCAGAGAGCGTCATCAAGGAAAGATCAAATCACATTCTACTGTTCATCATCCACCACTATACCCTTATCGTACGCCTCTCTTACCATAAGTCCTTTTAACGTACGCACATTTTTTTTTCCAAAGTACGAAGTTGAAAGAGACCGTAAACACAAATCATTCAAGTACAAAGCTTTGCCCCTGAGACAAATATTTGGCTCTCTCTCTCTCTTTGGGTACGGTCTTCCTTTTAATCAATCACATAAAGTTTTAGATTATTTAAGTTTTTTTAATGTAAAAGTTTAGATTTTCTTACTTGCTAGATCTGATTATTTTCTTTGTCTTTTATCTTTCTTTCAGGTATATGATAGAAAACAAAGTGATGTTCCATGTCTTCTGTGTCTGCTTCATGCAACATGTTGGTTTTGATTTGGTTACAAAACATGTAGTCTAGAGTTTAGGATAAGGTTTTCGGATTTTCTCCCTCTCTAGTAATAGTTTCTTGTCGGAGAGTCACACCTACAAAAAAATAAAAGTTTTATTTATTTATTTATTTTCACTTTAGAGAAAAAAAAAAGAGAGTAAAACAATGGCGAATCCTTGGTGGGTGGAGAGTCCAGTGACGTCCTCAGCTCCTTCTTTGCACCACAGAAGCAGCAACCCTACTATGACCCGGTCGGATCCAAGATTGGACCATGACTTCAGTGAAAGCCCTAACACTCAGACTCAGAACAGCCAAGAGGAACAGACCAGTCGAGACGAGATACCCACGTTGGAGCCAGGATCCGGGTCTACGGGTCGGCGTCCGAGAGGTAGACCTCCTGGTTCCAAGAACAAGCCCAAGAGCCCAGTGGTTGTCACCAAAGAAAGCCCCAACTCGCTGCAAAGCCATGTCCTGGAGATAGCCACGGGTGCTGACGTGGCGGAAAGCCTAAACGCGTTTGCTCGTAGACGCGGGAGAGGCGTTTCGGTTCTGAGCGGGAGCGGTTTGGTGACTAATGTTACTCTGCGTCAGCCTGCTGGGTCCGGAGGAGTTGTGTCTCTTCGTGGTCAGTTTGAGATCTTGTCTATGTGCGGTGCTTTTCTTCCCACTTCCGGTTCTCCTGCTGCAGCCGCTGGTTTGACCATTTACTTAGCTGGAGCTCAGGGCCAAGTCGTGGGAGGTGGAGTAGCTGGACCGCTTATTGCCTCTGGACCGGTTATTGTAATAGCTGCTACGTTTTGTAATGCTACTTTCGAGAGGTTACCGATAGAAGATGAGCAGCAACCACAAGTAGAAGAAGCTAAGAAGGAGACTGGTGATAACGAGAGTGGTAATGATGGTAATGAAGGGTCGATGCAGATGTATAGTATGGGTCCTAGTTTTGTGCCAAATGGTCATCAAATGGCTCAACAAGATGTGTTTTGGGGTGCTCCTCAGCCTCGTGGTCCTCCCTCGTATTGATCGTTAGATAGGCGGTGGTGGCTAATGATTACATGGTTAGGCTTTTGTTTATTAAGCTCTTAGAATTTTCCTCTAGTGTTTGTTTTGTGGCGGTGATTACTGGTTTTCTATGACTGGTTATTTTGATCGGCGGATAGTTTTTTTTTTTATGAATGTTAAAACTATTGGTAGATTCGCATTTGAGGTTTGATATGTGTTTCTTCTTTCATTAAGATGTGGAAAAAAACATGAGCATTTGTCTTAAAGAGAAGTGGTGTGTGGATTTTACATTGAAAGCAAATATTTGTTAGTATGGTTGTTATTGATCTTTGGCACTTCTTAAGCCCGTGTCATAGTATTGTTTGGGTGTTTCGCTCTATTGTTACCTTCTTCTTGAGCTTTGTGATAACCGTAAAGAGTTATCACAAAAGTAGATATCGATGATTTGGATTCAACATGCGCTTCATGATGAATCTTTGGATGCATGATCAAGTTCTAGCTGTGGTGCGGTCAATCTTGTTCATGGATATGTTACATAGACTTCTCTTAATGTAACAACTTGCACTACAAGCAAATACAAGAAACAAAAGTACGGAAGATTTGGTTCCATCGTTCCATAGCAATTTTAAGGACAAGTTGTTGCCATGGGTTATATAGCTGATTGTTTGGTGCATAAAAAAAAGAAAAAAAGATTGTTTATTTGTGATAGCTTGTCATATTAAAATATTTTGAACTCCATTGTCACGCTAATGTGAAAAACAAGAAAATAAATTACGATCTACGTGATCTATTCTATAATATAAAAATTCATAAAAACTAAAAGTTAGAAAATTCGTTACAAAATCATTACTATACTTTTATACTTCCTGTTAAGCTATTTTTATATCTTTCACAATATTAGAGATGTTGTGGACAGGTGATTAATGGTGAGTTTGATGAAGATGAAGTGGTTATGGGCCTTGTGGCTATCAAATTAAGGCTTCTCTGTTGTAATTATTCCCAACAATACTCCCCAAACATACATGAGATACTAGGAGTGGATAAAAAACCCAAACCAAACCGATTTTATCCAACTAAACCAAAATTAAACCAAACTAAACTAAACTATGTTATTTACATAACTCAATTGATTTATGTTCTATTCAATCCGAATAGTATGGCTTAATTTTATATGATTTTAAATTGAACCAAACCGATAACCAATATGTTTTTATCTATTAGAAATTATATATAAACATATTATCAACTTTTTAGTTAAGCTTATGTTTTTTTTTCTCTTAGTTTTTAGGCTTTTGAGTTATGATACAAATAATACTCTTATATATATATATATATATATATATATATATTCTATACTTCTAATCTTAATATGTAATACCTAAAGATTGTACTAAAAACAAAATTTATAAACTATTAATCATCCAAAGTAATGTCGTCGTTTTGTCTCGTAAATTTTTTAATTTCTATCGTCTAAAAATAAGGTTATCTAACATAAATTCTTCTAGGATCAATAAAGATCAAAGGTAGATGCAAATAGTCTTTTAGTAAGTTAATTATTTTTATAATCAAATTAATACCAACATATTTTATAACCAATCTAAACTGCACCGAACCGAACCGAACCGAACTAAACCATAATAAAGTGAACCGAACTAAATTTAAACTAAATCAAACCAAACTAAACCCAAACCAAACTAAAACTACTTTGCTTTTGATTGGGTTGAGTTTATAAAACCTAAATTAACCAAACCAAACCAAACCAGACCCAAACCAAATCCAAAATTAAACCGATATGCCCACCTCTATGAGATACAATTATTCCAAAGATTTTTTTATAAACATCCAGTAGATCTTAGTCAAATATATATATATATATATATATATTAGCAAGTTATAACTAAAAAAGTGTTTCTGTTAAGAGTAAGTATGTTCAACTTTGACCAATAACACAACTAAACGGAAATGCCAGATTTTAATACATTGACTAAATGTAGTGACTTACCAAACGTATTGGTAATGTGTATATATCAATTTCTTCATACTATTTTCTTCAAAACAATCATTTATTGGTTATTATCAACTACGAGTTCAAACAATATTTTTAATGGCATATCTTTCACGTATCTGGTTCGTTGATTCTAAGCAGTACCAAGATTTTTTCATTGGTTTCATTTTCTTCAAATCCTCGTGATTTGTTTCCTTAGCTGCTTAAACACTAACATACTTACATGCATCAATATAAAGCATGCATGAACTCATCATTATCTAAGAGACAAAGAACAAATCAACAAGATGTTTTCGTCATCGATTCATCTACAAATCACGTTTTGCCTTTTGATAATTTCTCATCTTGCATTCTCCAGAGTGATTCATACAAACCAAACACTAATCTTCCCTCTCACCGCCCAAAACATCTACACGGACCATAACGCTTCTTCAACAATATTTCTCCAACAACGTCCACCGATAAAGATTCCTTTCACGCACGATGTCACACTCACCGTCTCTCTCACCGCCGGTTCTCCTCCACAGACCATCAAGATGGTTCTTGACACCGGAAGCGAGCTCTCATGGCTCCACTGCAAGAAAACCTCAACCCCAACGTCCATTTTCGACCATGCAAGATCCTCTTCTTACACTGCTCTACCATGTTCTTCACCTGTTTGCACCACCCAAACCCAAGACCTAACCGTTCCCCCCATGTGTGACAAAAAAGCTAACCTCTGCCACGTGGCTATCTCCTACGCCGATGGTTCCTCCTTGGATGGGAGCCTAGCTCAAGAGACGTTTGGAATCGGGTCTACGAGAAGACCAGCCACGGCGTTTGGATGCATGGACACGAGCTCTAGTACAACACCAGAGGAAGACGTTAAGACAACCGGTATAATGGGAATGAACCGGGGTCGGTTATCGTTTGTTAAACAGATGGGTTTATCAAAATTCTCTTATTGTATCTCCGGTTCTGACTCTACCGGTGTTTTGGTTCTCGGTGACGCGCGTCTACCACCTCTTAAATACACGCCGTTGGTGACTAAATTGGACCGGTTACCTTATTGGGACCGGTTCGCGTACACTGTTCAATTCCAAGGAATCCGGGTCGGGTCAAAAATGTTACCCATCCCTACCTCAGCTTTTGTTCCTGACCATTCCGGAGCGGGTCAGACGATTTTGGATTCGGGTACACAGTTCACGTTCCTGCTAGCTCCGGTTTACAAAGTTTTAAAAGCAGAGTTTACCAAACAAACCAAATCGGTTCTCACTGTTGACCCGGGTTTTGTTTTCCAAACCGCAATGGATTTATGTTTCCGTGTTGGGTCAACCAAGCCTGATTTTTCGAAATTGCCAACGGTGAGCCTGATGTTCACAGGAGCAGAGCTGACCGTGTCGGGTCAGAAGCTGTTGTACCATGTACCAGGACGTGGTTCCGACCAGAAGTACTGTTTCACGTTCGGAAACTCCGAACTCGCGGGCGTTGAGATGTTTATAGTAGGGAATCATCATCAGCAAAACGTGTGGATGGAGTATGATCTTGCACATGCAAGGGTTGGATTTGCTAATGACGTCAAATGTAATCAAGCGAATCAACTTATTGGATCAGGATTTTGATAACTTTTGTTTTACAAATAGCTTTTTGGTCACATAAATTATAAGCACACATATAATATGTTGTTTTTTGTTCTTTGAGTTTCTGTTTTCAATAATCACTGGTTATAATAAGAGTTTTTGGATTTATGCTTTAATTTCTTTTTCTTTATTTTTGCCTTTTTACCTCTTGCATTGTATATTTTTAAAAATCAACATGAAGAACCTTTAAAAAACAATCATTATTCAGCCATTTTAATGCGTTTTCATCCTCCTGATTTGTTTCCTTAGCTGCTTAAACACTAACATACATACATGTATATAAAGGATGCATGAACTCATTACAAAATCATTATTGAAGAGAGAGAGAGAATAAACTAACAAGATGTTATCGTTATCGATTCATCTCCAAATCACATTTTGCGTTTTACTAACGATCCCTCTTGCATTCTCTAAAATAATTAATACAAATCAAACACTCATCTTCCCACTCACCGCCCAAATCATACAAAAGGACCATAACGCTTCTTCTGCTATTATTAAACCAATCAAGTGAAACATATTTTAATTATTTTCTCGTTGATAACTATTCAACAAGTGTAAAATAGTATACTTTTAGTTTGAGTTGAGTAACAAAGTTGGGACTGTGTTTAATTTATTTCTTATCTCTACTACTTTATTTTACTCTCTAATTTTTTTCTTCTCATTTCCTCTTATTTAATTACTATGAGTTACTCTAAAACTAACCAATCAACCCTAATATGAAGAACCTTTTTAAAAATAATCACTGGTTAAGAACTCTTATTATATTTAACTTGATTGGTTGCTAGACATAGGGCTGAACATTTTATCCGTTAAATTTGATTTGATTCGTTATTTGTTTCGATTCGATCCGTAAAATCCGGATATCCGTAAATCTTCGAAGCAAAGCAAATACTAAAAGTTAATATCCGTTAGAAACGAATCAAAAATACTAAAAAATTTAGAGCCAGATATCCGATCCGATCCGACATTATACAAATAGATGTATATCTATAAATAAATATAGACTTTTATATGTATAGTTTTATAAAATTATTATTTTAACATATAATTTTAATTAAGATTTACTTATAAAATCTTTATAAAAACAAGAAATTCAAAAAATTGTGTGTTTATAAAAAAATTGATTAATTTTAGAAATTTATGGAACATATAGTTTCATTTATTTTTATTTTATATTTTAAATTATGCAAATATATTTTTTTGAAAATAAATTTTATAGTTTTTCTTAATTTACTTGTATTAAACAAAATAGATGAGATATCCGTAAATATTCGAAAATATCTCAAAAAAATTTGTATATCCGTAAAATCGAATATCTGTAAAACTGAATATCCGTATTTTTTCGAAGTAAAACAAATCGGAAAATCATATATCTGTAAGATACAAAGCAAATCACAAATACTGAAAATTATGGAGATATTCGATCTGTGTCCACCCCTAGCCAGAAAACTCTTATAGCCACTTTTTATAATATTTCTTGTTTTTACTAGATAAATACTTCTGTTTTTTTTTTTAAATATATTTGTTATATCAGATTGTTCTAAGATTTTTATATATGTATGAGCATCCTTACATAACTTTGTTAATTTACAAAAACTTAATGAGTTATGAACAGCTCACAAGTGTCATGACATGACAGTGACACAAGTGGAACTGGGTAGAAGCCCAATAAAAAGAGAAGTGGCACGAAACGGCGACGTTTTGACCACTTAACCATATCAAGGGTGTGATGACTGATGAAGACAAAAATTAAATAGCGAGCGATAACTCGTCCCGAGTCGACTCGCTCCGACGGCGATTTCCATCGTCCCCCCTCCGTCGTTAGCTTTTCATAAACAGAGTAAATCCGTGATTCTCCACATACAAGAGGTGAGTTTCTCCTCCGATCTCTCGTTCCATTGGTTTCCGTCGATTGTCGAATCAAAGAACCTTCTCGCCCTCGATTTTATCAAAGATTGGTCATCACCGTAGTGTTAATGCCGTGATCGACATGGTTTCTCGAGTTAGGGTTTTTCGAATTGATTTTGATGGATCCAGCTAGATTCGATCCCTGCTGCATCTCTATTTTGCATGGTTAATACACTAATTGGGTTGAGCAAATCTCTTGGCAGGCTCTTGTGCATTTGGAAAGAAGAAGGAGAAGATGAGTTTCGTTTTCCGGGGAAGTAGAGGAGATTTGGAAAGCGGATTCTCAGGATTCATACCTGAGAGACGAGCTATGGTATGCCTTCATCTTCATACTTTCTCAAAATGCATGCAGGATAAGGATACATAAACTATTGCATTAGAGTGATCTTTTTGTTAGAATATTTACTAATGGAAAGTGTAAACACTACAGCGTGTTCATGGAGCTCGACCTGTTAACTCTAACTCCCTGGCTTTTCTTGTCACTGGTAATTTTATATTTCTCTTTTCTTTTCATTCATTTTTCTGATTCAGCAGCTCTGATGCATTGCTTGGTGTGTGTATTGCAGTTCTTTTACTGTTTATGATTCTCAACTCGCATCAGATGCCTCCAAACTTCCTGGTATGTATCATTTACTACATGAGAAGATCTTTTTCCCAGTTAGTTATGTTTAGGGTATGATTTTGATGTTCTGTGAATTTGTAGCTTTGGCTTGTGCTTGGGGTGTTTTTGATGGCAACGACTCTTAGGATGTATGCGACCTGCCAACAGCTTCAAGCTCAGGCTCAGGCTCATGTTGCAGCAGCGAGTGGGCTCTTTAGCCATACTGAGCTGAGGTTGCATGTGCCTCCCTCTATTGCTCTTGCGACGAGAGGGCGTCTTCAAGGACTTAGGCTCCAGTTGGCTCTTCTTGATCGGGAGTTTGATGACTTAGGTCAGTTATAAATTCGAGTTCTTTGGTATGTTTTTGTAATGCGATATGACAATAGTATCAGTTTATCCCTTTTTCTTTTTTTTTTTCCAGTTTAATAGTATGCTCTTTTATAGTTCAAGTCTGAGGAAAACGTTGTTCTGCTGCAGATTATGAAACTCTAAGAGCACTTGATTCTGATAATGTTCCCACAAACTCTATGAGCGAGGAAGAGATAAATGCACTTCCAGTACACAAGTACAAGGTGTTGGATCCTGAAAAGTGAGCAAAACTTGGACCCCTTTCCTCTCTCTGAACATTTTTGGTTTAATAGGGTAAAAAGTTAGGATGCTGTTGCCTGTTGCGTCGCAACTCTTATAGACCTAAACTTTGGTAACTAGCTTATTTACTCTTTTCAATATCTATCTCAGTATGGTGTTTTTCCTAGAGGTTCGAGAAACATAACCTATATAGTTGAAAAAGTTTCTGGTAGATTCTACTGTCATGCCCAGTGAATTGAAGATTTGTTTTTCAATAGGTTATTCCAAAAATTCAGGTGTTCCATTGTTCACATCACCTCTTGATTAATCGTTAGGCACAAATTCTATAATGGAGCTCTTATGTCAATTTCCACAGTTTTCTTGGCTCAAGGCCCTTGTATTAATGGTTCTAGGATTGTGTTGTTATTTGTTGACAGTGATTGCTCTTTGACAAAGCAGGCATCAACCTCATCCTCAGCGGAGGTATTACATTTTCTCAAAATAGCAATATACAGAGATCGTTTTAGAGTTGGTCTTCACTCCAATTAATTTCTTGTTAAGTGACTGAAAAAATCTCAACTTTTGTATGGTGTTTTCCTCTTGTTCGAAGCAGAAGAAGCAAGACTCTGTCAGTGTGAGTAAAAAAGGAACAGAAGACGAGCTCACTTGTAGTGTGTGCCTGGAACAAGTTGCCGGAGGGGAAGTTGTTCGCACGCTACCTTGCTTGCATCAGGTTTCCATATTTACTCTTTACCTTAAACTAAGTTCATCTATGCATTTTATAGTCTCTCACGACCCATGTATGTCTGTTTACTCAGTTTCATGCAGACTGTATCGATCCGTGGCTTAGACAGCAAGGAACATGCCCTGTCTGTAAGTTCAAGGCTCACTCAGGATGGCAAGAACAAGACGACGGGACAGATGATGATGATGATGATGATGACGACGACGCCTCTGTCATGGTTTGAGAGTTCGGGTTTTGGACACTTGTTATGTTATTAATGTGTGTATTGAAATCAGCAGAAATGGAGGCCCCAAAACAAATCATGTAATGGTTGATGATGAGTTTTTAACAGTTCAATTAGATTCAAGCTAAATCATGAAACGGTGTCTAAGGAATACACTATGGTAACAGTTTGATTAGATTCTAAATTTTTTCTGGAGTAGATTAAGTAGTTTATCTTATATCACTGTATTCGTCTGTTTGCTCAGTTTCATGTAGCATAACATGTCCTGTCTGTAAATTCAGAGCTCATTCAGGACGGCAAGAACCAGACGGGATCGATGATAATGATGCTTTCGATAAGGTTTAAAAGTTTGGTTTTGGACGCTTACTGTTATGCTATTCAGTGTGCGAATCCAAAAACAATCCATGTAATGGTCATTATTGACAACTGATAACTGTCACCCACACAACATTTCAAGCTTAAAAATCGGGAAACTGTATAATCTTTTAACAGTTTACAACAACGTTGGTCTCTTGGTTTGCGATTTATTTTGATTTTCCTTTACCTTTTCCTTTGCCTTGACCCTTCTTAGCGTCTAGCTTAGCTTGAATCCTAGCAGCTGCAGCGGCTTTTGCTTCTTCTCTCTTTTTCTTATCATCCTCCTTTGCAGCTGCAGCAATCTCTCTCTGCTTCTTCAGATCTCTGCAATCATAAAACCATAATCATAAGCCCAAAGGAGTTTGTTTTATATGCCTGGTATTATAATGCTTACTCTAGCCTGGCCCTGTCCTCAGAAACACTGCCAACACTAGCACCTTTCCTCGGTCTACAAGCAACCAATTCCACTTCGAAAATCAAAGTTGCACTGCAATTACATGTAACAGAAAACTCTCATACTCAAAACAGAAATTTCTCTCATCTTAAACGAGATATCGAAGTGAGGAACATAAACATACTCAGGTGGGATGTCAGGAGGAGATCCACCACTTCCATAAGCATACTCTGGCTTACATGTGATTTTCGCAACTTCCCCAACCTGAAAAAGAAAAGATTCGCCAATAAGTTCTATTACATAGATTCAAAGACTGAATGAAAAGAGTGAAATTACAGAACCTTCATGGTCTTAAGTGCAATGTCCCATGACCTGATAACACTGCCTGAACCCAACTCAAAGGAGAAAACCAGATTGTCTTCGCGTGTAGTATCAAAAACCTTTCCGTCTTCAGCCAATATACCCTCATAGTGAACTACGATAATCAAACATACAGAGATATGATCCTCCATGAAAGCTCAAATATTTAGCTGACAAAAAACTGTGAAGTGGATGTAAAGCTTTCAACATACCATCGACTACAGGAAAATCATCAGAAGGTGCAATAGCATCAGGCTTAGCTCTCCTTACAATCTGTTTCAAGACTCCACCATCTCCACTCAAATCAATCTCATCCCCCATACCTTCAAACCTTCAAAGAAACCTACTTCACCAGGATAATTTAACTCAATACATTACTGTATACAAAAAACTCACACGAGACTACACATATCAATCACTTCACAGTATATCTATCATTCTCTCAGCTCACGAATAACGACAACAGAGAGAAGTTGCTAACAACAAAACTAATATTCTTCGGAATCAATCAGGTGAAGCGATTCTAGATATGAACTTGTTATCTAACCAGAAGAATTAGCTAAGAAAGATTCTTGCGCACGATTTCTCGACTCACCTCCGATACGATATCGACACTTAAGAAGCGATAGAGAAGCGGCGAAGTTATAACCGGAAAGAGATCGCCGTAGAGGTCGGTGGCCATAGACTGTTCAGAATCGGGTCTTGTCTGATACTCCAGATGCTTGTTTTAACGTCACGTGTTGATATCTGGGGCTCGTGTCATATTTGGTTAGCCCATTAGGCCCTTTAATATTTCAAGAGGCCTATCTACTATTACAAGAGACTCAGGCCCATATACTTGTAAAAGTAGGTTATTGATGAACGAATGTTTTATATTCGGACTAGAAGGTTTCCACCATGTGCAGTGATAATAAATAATATAATCTTAAAAAAATAAACATTAATAAATGTTAATAATCTTAAAAAAATTTAGTCAGAAAAATAGCTCTTAACAAAAACATTACCGAAATATGTCTTATTAAAGGATGTAAATATACATTTATATCCATAAAATTAATTAATCTAGATTTAGGGTTTAAAGTTATGGGGTTAAGTTTAAAACTTAAAAAAACTAAAAAAAATCTTAAAATTTTTAATATAAAAAGACTATTTCAGTCATTTTTTCTCGAATGCTATTTTGGTGACAAAAACTTCAAAGATCCATTTGAGAAAATTGCCCTATATATTAAAGTTATATTTCTTTTAGTTTATCAATTTTAATTTTAAATTTTGTTAAACTTCTATTATAATGAGAAATTTGATTTCTTATTATTGTATTTATGATTATGTTCATTGTACTATGTATATTTGAATGTGTGAATTTTAGTTTGTTTTTACTTTAGTTAAACATATTAATTAACTTAATGAATGACTAAAAATCTTCAACAAAAATAATTTATAGTGATCACATACGAATAAATTTATTAATTTGGTAATTTGATTATTTTGATACCAATTATAAAATAAAGTACAATTCAAACATTTAATTAATAAATATATTCACAAATAATTTTGAAAATATAAAATTTACATATTTTATTTTTAAATTATAAGCTAATGTGAAAATTTTGTATATTTATAGTTCTCTTATTAGTTTAAATTTTTTTATTAATGGTTGTACATATAAGTTATGATTATATTTCAAGGATGTTATCATAAATTCAAATTTTCTAAATGAAATTTTACATGTCATAGTAAAATTTAAATATGTCATCATTTTTATTAAATCATGTCATCTTTTTAATGAAAATGAATATTGTAGTTATACATAAGTAAAATTCAAAAAAAAAAATCATTTTTGAAATAGTGTTTAGGAGATACTTTTCTTTTGACCTTTAGGCTATAGGGGAAATTTTAGTTCTACAATAAGTTTGATACCATTTTTCAAATTTACTATTAGTGAATGATTATTTTCAAAAATATTTTAAACTTATGATGAAAAGACTTAATTAATGTTCTAAATATTTATACAAAATTAGAAACTCAACCCTACCTCTTTAACACTAAACCCTAAACAAAAATTAATAAAATATAAATCCAAATGTTAATATATTTTTGATGAAAAATTGCTAATAATAGTACAAGTTAAGTATCAATTTGAAAAAATACCTTCAATCAAAAATATATTAACATTTATTAATTTTTATTGTTTTGGGTTTAGTGTTGAAGGGGTGGAGTTGATTTTCTAAATGGTTTATAAATATTTAGTAAAAATAATTTAGTCTATTTTCATCATAATTTAACGGTATTTTTGAAAATTGTCATTTATTGAAAGTAATTTGCAAAGTGTTATCAAATTTATGATATAATTGCAATTTCTTCATTTTTGATGGAAAATATTTTTAAAAAAAATATTTAACTTTAATATTCTTAGCAATTTTTCTAGGCTTTTTAGACTTAAGTCATTACAATTTCCACATTTTTAGAAGACAAAAAGAAAATTATAATTGTAAATTTGTAATCCCCAATAAATACGAGCCAACTAAAGTAAAAGATTCAACAAAGTGGAGAAAAACTGTGAAAGTCAAAAACGGAATATTGTCCCGCATGTTGTCTGATAGATTATCAGGTCACAACAATACAAATCAAGCATGCTAATGAACAATCAACGTTTTATAATCATTTTAGCGAAGACCCTTTTGATTTGTTGGGATGGCTGATAAAGTAAACATACCACCAGTAACTAAACTGTTTATCATTTTCTCTTTATAATGGAATTAAGATATCTTATATTGTAATGTGTTATTAATTCAAAGTTGTAATGATCAAACATACCTCCATATATTGGAATTTTCTATTGAACAATCAAACTGGGTCCATTTTACTTATAAAAATTATAGGCATAATCTATAAAACTCGTAGATGTGATCATAACTACATGATTATAAAAAAAATATTATCCAAGTATTTAGTTTCATTGTTTTACGTTGAGGTAAAATATAACAACTTTTTGTTCATTGACTTTGGTGCGTGTATGAAATTACAAAATAGTTAAGTAGAGCTATACTGAGGTAGCAGTAAATAAAAGATAAAAATTAACAATGGTATTCCATATCTTGTTATCGTTGTTCCTGATAGTATAATAAGTAGCTCTGTGGAACAAAATATAGTAAAATATTATAAAAATAAAAGAATGGAACAAAGCCTTTTATCAAAAAAAAATATATATAGTAAAATATCATCACTTCTTCAGCACTAGGTCAATGACAATGAGTAGAAGTGTCGTTCGACTCCACTCTTTCTAGCCTCGCCTCTGATTAATTAATTCCTAGGCCTAATTAAACACTACAAGGAAAGTAATATTCTTATTCATTTGAGCCATTATGAAGTATTTAATAATTATATTAAAAGAATTGAAGTTACGGGACCAACTACGTAGTGGGTATTCTACTATTCTCTAAATAAACTACGTAGTGGGTTTATAAATCTGAATATACCCTCGTTTATAACATTTCTTATTATTATTTCTTTTAACTTCTTATTATTGTATTTTAGTAGCATCTGTTTCATCAACTCGTGGACTACGTAAGATGTTAAGTATTGTCGTCACAGTGGAGAATCCATTGCATAAAATAGCTATTTTCATATTTATGTATGCTTTCTATCCTTTTCGTTATATATAATCTTTACTTTGGCAACTACTGGAAGAAAAACTCAAAAAGAAAAACTATTGGAAATAAACAATTATTACTTTAGCTAGATAATTTTTTATATTTCGCATCAATCCACTATCTGACTATAGTAACAACATTAGCTTTAAGAACATTTTGAAGTTCCTTTTGACTTCAAGGATATTCGAATATATATCTTAAAAACATTTAAGTTTTTAACTCATAACAGTTAACCTTTTTCCATAATAAATTAATAATAAACTCAATTTCGTTGATCAAAAAAAAAAAAAAACTCAAGTTCTAACAAGTTATCCTATCTAATCATTGATAACGTCGATATGTTCAAGTCACATTGTAGAAGTTAGTAAACTCTAAAATCGATATGAGAGAACTAGAAACCTAAATTTTTTTTTTTGGTAAAAATCTAAAAATATAATTTACTAGAAACCTAAAATATAATTTACTATTCACACTAACATATGCTTTAGATTCTCTATCGTTCAATAGCATACACTGATATTGATGAACAAAAGAAAAACATAAGAATCTATAACTAAAAGAGTACGTAGATTAAACTAGAAAGGAGATCCTTGTGTATGTACATTTATATCTTTATCTACTTCAAGAAAATCAATACAGAAGAAAAAAAAAAAAAAAAGAACTAGAAGTGGTCACGGTGATTATTATTATTATTATTATCGGTCCAGCAAAGAAGCATAATGACGCATCTCCCAATGATGTAAAAGCGAGCTCTTTGTTCTCTAACCAACCTCCCACACTTCCTCGTGAAACCGTGTCTCCTCTGCTTCTTCTGTCTCAACGAGCTCGTGGCTCTCGACATGCCTCCATCATCTCCCAAGGTTTCATTTTTTGAGGATAGTTTCCATCTCTCGTTCAGCTGAAACCGCGGCGAGTTTGTTGATGATCGAGTCATTTTATAATGTTTTTTTCTGATTGTCTTCGAAGGTTCTCTTGTTGGGTTTTGGAATATATGTTAACTCGAAGATGGGAGATTCAGCAAAGTTAAAGAGAGAGAGTAGAAGAGTTGAGGATGAGAGTTTAGGGTCTTACTACACATTTATAATGGTGTTTTACAGATAAATATCGATCGTTGAACACTAAAAAGCAGCTTGACGCAAAATAACAAAATAAAAACATATTATTTTCCTTTTACTTTCACTTTACTCAATTAATCTTTAACTTATATGAACATTGAAAATTATACACTACTGTACTTCTAATACTTTTTTTTTTCTTACATAGCATATATTTTTCGAAAATGTTCAGTTTTTTTAAGAAATAATTTATTTGCTCTAAAAAAATATTTTGTACGGAAAAGAAAAGGGTTGAATGTACATTATCGTATTTAAGTCTTTCTGTCTTTAGGGATTAATTAAATGTTTCTATTCAATATTTATCGTTCATAATCATAAATTCATAATACTATTATTAGCACAACTTTTTGATCTATAAGGAATGGACGACAATATACTCCTAGTATATTACGATAGACAAATCAAACTATCCTCAATGGCCCAAATTTTATCAAAAAAAAAAAAAAACTATCCTCAATGGCTTTATAAGGATTACGGTGTACGGGTTAAGAAGGCAGTGACTTATAATTTAAATCGTTGCGTAATTGTATCATAACTGATGGCGCATGCAACATATCAAAAACTTAGTTTCAAAAAGAAAACCTATCAAACCCTAATCTGTTATAATTGCATATACCAAGTTATATCTCCAAAAGAATTGACTAAGTTACTATATAATCTCATGGTTCAAATAAATATTTTTTCATATAGCCATTTTATTTTTTGTCACAAAAATAACTTTAAAAATGACCGAAATAGCTTTTTATTTTTATTTTAATTTTTAAAAAATTTCAAATTTCACCTCCAAAACACACCCTATAACTCTAAACTTTAAGTCTATGTTAGTTAACTCAAGGGTATAAATATATATTTACACATTTTAATAAAAAAAATTGATCATTTTTCTCCTTCAAAAATATTTTTGTGACAAAAAGTTTTTTAGGGTTATCCTATGATATTTCTCTTAAAAAAATACTAATACTATTAATATTCTACTTAAGATAATTTAAACAAAATTTGATAAGTATATTACGTTTTCTGCAAGAGAGTTCTACCAAACTTGGATTTAGACTGGAATTTAATACCAAGTATGAAGTTATGCGTATTCGTTTTGGTGAACTTGAGGCTTCTTTCATTAGACATTAGTTAATAATTAGTAATGAGTTGAAAGGATTGTATATCCAGCCTTTTTTTTGACTAATTGTATATCCAGCCTTTTCCAAAAGAAATTTGGATTTTTTTGCTTTCTTAGGAGAGCTGACTATGAAATCTCACTAACTCACTAGTAGATAAAAACGAAAAATAAAAAATAAAGCATACGGAAATCAGGAACTAGGAAAAACTCCAGCGGAAAGAGAGATTTAGTACAACTAAAAAATTCTACCAGGAAAAAGTTCAATTAAAAAAAAAATTCTACCAATAACACTAATATTTATTTCAAGACAAAATAATTTCAATATGCATTATAAAAGATTATGTGTCTTTCTGACAAAATTATTAAGGAAATTGTGTCTTTATGGGATGTGCAAAACTTAATACATATATATTTTGGAAGGGAAGATGTATTTAAAAAAATCACTAGTATTTAACCAAATTAAACTAAAACTTATATAATATTTATCATTTTATAAAAAGACATTTGTGATCGTCTAGAACTAAAACACAAATTATTGAAAGCTATCATAAAAAAACAAACAGAATATGTATCAATTTGGGAGCGGCTTTCTGATAAGTGATAACTATCCGTTTGTCTTTCAAAACTTATAACATGATAGCATCCCAGTAATTTAGAATCAATTAAACTTCAAATAAATCAGCAATACATGAAAAAAAGAAGATCAATTGCGGGTCGCCACGTGTCAGAGGGGTCCGCGAACAGTTCAAGAACCCAACTAAGAACACCTCTTAATTAGGAGATTTAAGAGGTGATTCTTAAGGGATTTAGCGGGTCTCACCCGCTAAGAGCTCCCTTAAGAACCCCATTTGTTCATGCTCTTACAAAATGAGTTCAAACGGAGAAATATTGTTATAATAATATACACAAGTGTGTGGCTTTACAATCGCATTGAAAATAAAAGCAAAGACATCTAAAGAAATCCATATCAGTCAAACACCAAATCTTCTACTAATCATTGTGATTAGGATCACAATCACCAGATAACAGTAATTCGAATATTTTACTATGAACATTTTTCAAACTAGTTAACTAGGGCCGGGTAAAATATTCTGATCCGAAAAACTGAATCTATTCCAAAAAAGTAATATTAAGTCCGAACTGAAACTAGTTAATATCTAAAGGAATCCAAAATTGTAATACTCAAAGAACCATAACCAAATCCAATATAAACCAAAATATTTGAAGTATTTAAAAATATCTAAAGCAGTATTATATATTTAATAGATCCAAACCGAACCCCAAGTGAATGTCCAAACTTTCATCCCTACTATTAGCTATTAAACTAATTTGCATAAAGTATATAAGTACAGTTTAGACGGGTCACTATAGAACCTATGATTGGATACAACTCATACTAGCTAAGCATTTTATTTTGTTCCTTTATAGTTTTGTCCTTTTGTTGTGCATATATTCTCGTATCACAAAGAAACAAAAGAATGTAGACTAAAACAAAAATCTAGTTGGAGAAGAATATATAGCTCACCAACAAAAAAATGGCATAGAGACTAATTTTTTTGGATTATTTAATAGAGATCTAAGGGCATCATTAACCCACAAGGGTTTCTTATTCTTTTTCTTCTTTTTTTTCTGAGTTTTTTTAAAAAAAAAAAAAAAAAAAGAGGACCAATCACAGGCCGCCACGTGTCAGTGGGGCCTGTGAATAGTGCAAAAACTCTCTTAAAATCGATTCTTAATTGATAGTTTTGGGGACTGGTTTTTAAAAAAAACGTGGGGTCCACTAGCTAAGAAACCCCTTAGTATCCCTGGATAATCATGGCCTAAGTGGTAAAAAAATCAATTTTTGTTGAAAAAGTATGTTCTTTCATAAAAATAATTAATTTAAAATAGTTTGCATATATATGTATATATAGTTTATCTCTTAAAAAAATTATTTCTAAGAACTGATCCTAGAATAAAGTAGGTTAGAGAATGATTAACCCTAGTCTCTTACGATAAAAGTTCTTAACTTTTTTAGAAAACGTTTCTTAGTTTTTAAAACCTAAGAATCGTTTATTAAATAAGAGATATAAGAGAACTTAAGAATCGTTTATTAAATAAGAGATATAAGGGCATGTTTATCCGGGTCTCTTAGGTTGGGTTCTTAACTTATAATTTCACGTTTTTTATTTTTTTTTAAATTTTTTTTTAATTTTCCCGTTAAGAGACGTCTCTTAGGTCTTTTATTTAAAAGAAGTTTCTTAAGTTTTTTTAGTTAAAAGTTAAGAAACCTCTCTTAGAAAAGTTAAGAACCCCATGATAGGAGACCTGCAACAAAAATGCCCTAAGAGACGTTTCTTAGCCGAAAAGTGTAAAAAAAAATTACGTTAAGAACCCCACCTTAAAAGACCGGGGTTAGTGAATTTTCATATACTTTGATTAGCAAATGTGTCATATCTCTTAGGACCCATATCTGAAGCCCAAAATTAAAGGCCGAAAGTTAGGAAGGCCTTAACTGCCCAACGTTTCTTGTGCCGAAAGTTGAAACAAAATGTCACCAACCATCTAATTAAATACAATAATTTGCCAAATGCGACCCATATACTTAATTCGTAATACGTTTTTCAGCTTTTGTTTTTCCCTCGACAATTACATCATCACTTTAATCAGAAAATATAAACATCTTACCCTTTCTTTCTTTTTGAACTATAAACATCTTACCATTGATGACTATATTTTATACATAAAGTTCACAAAGCATAATGGACAACAACGACAACAAACTATGGTTGCCAGCTCATTATACGAAATCGCGATAAGACTGTTTAACCTATAATTGCATGATTGAATTTCACAAAACTTACATCCACAATAATTTGAAAAATCTCATACGCTGATAATTAAAAGTTATATGATGGAGAAACGAGATTAAAGTTTTGGTCAACTATAAACACAAATGTGTAACCTAGCAAAACTAGAAGTTATACTTATAGTCACCTGAGTTCGGCTTTCATATATACTTTAATGTCCAGTATGATTCTATACAAATTGTTAGAGGCTTCCTATCCCCACTAAACTTATTTGTTTGGAACATTGAAAAAAAGGAATCTATGACTTAAATCTTCCTAACGTGCTTTCGTATTCCATGTACATATGTTAGAGAAGAGGATCAAAAATGCGATCAGATTCATAGTAAACATTTAATCTAATATCATAGAACAAATCTTTGTTTTAGCCACATTTGCTTGATTTAAATATGGAGTTTTACATAAATACATAATTGTCTTCAATATCACAATAATATTTGTTTTCTTAAATTTACCATTGTATAATGTTAAATTTAAATTTTCAACTTAAAACCAATTGGTGATAAGTGGATTGATTTTAATTATGTATATTACTTACCCGACTTTTTCATTCACCAACTTAAAATCAATTGGTGATAAGTGGATTGATTTTAATTCTTTATATATTACTTAACTGATGTGAGACTTTTTCATTCATTAACATTCTTTCTCACACTTATGCGTAGGTAATTATGAGAACAACATCCACAGAGTGGCCCAACATCGGGTGGCTCTGATACCATGTTAAATTTGAGATTTCAACTTCAAACCAATTGACAGTAAGTGGATTGACCTTAACCATTACATATTATTTACCTATTTTTTCAACTACCGATGTGGGACGTAGTTTCATTCATTATCATATACCACCACCTTGTTAGATCTTAAGTATTAGTTCAGTTATGAATCTTTGCAGTCAGATCTTAAGTATTCATTCTCATACTAGACTTAGATCATAGTTGCAGTTGGCGCTAGCGAGTTATGAGATTCAGGTTTTCTAAACTCTGGTATAGTATATAGATCATGTGAACCTCACAGAATATGAGTAAAATACAATACATCACATCATCATCTACTATATTATATTAGAGAAACATGATCCGGAAGTAAGGATCTTGAATATAAAAAGACGCATTGACACGAAGAACAAGGAGGGTTAGGTTTCACATGAAGATGAATCCTTTGATTAACCAATGGACAAAGAGATATAAGCTTACTCCATACATTATGTCATGTTCTACCAAACCCTTTGATTCATTGTTTTATATGCAAACTCCATATCAAATCTACAGATTCTACCGTAGCTAAATTGACAAAAAAGGAGCTACAAAATGACTATGTATACATTGTACGTTGAAAGAAACCCCTATACTTAGATTTTTTTTTCCTTTCAAAGTCCATACATTGAGTAGCAAAAAGTATAACAAGCCAATAAAGGGTTAATCCAATAAACTGAAACATCAAATATAATACATATACTACCATTCATCATCGTTTCATAAAAACAAATTAAAGTTGTTCACATACGCACAGATCTATATAAAAACAAATACATGTTTGCTTGATTATATATCTATACCTGTGCAAAGGGATCACCACACAAGTCCTCATATTGGACGGATCTAAAGATATATATGTTAGTCTGGATTTCTCGAAAATTAACCTTTTGAGGATCATATCATATGAAAAAGCCAGTTAATTGCCGCTGCAGCATCATCAAGATTCTCAAACCAAAGAAGACAAGCTCAAAGGAGAACCCATCAAAGAATATGATTTCTGAATCTTGAAGATGATGCAGTAGCAAAAAATGACTGCAACTACTTCAAAGTCTGAACTCATCATCACAAACCCTAATAAGTAAAAACTACTAAAGAGAAAAAAACTAAGATCTGAAGAAGTATAAGAGATTTTTTGTGAAGAAAGTAGGAAAGGGCAAAAGAGCTTAAATAGAAGAAAGAAGAGAGGAACCTACGGTGGAGATTTATTGACATATCAGAGAGATTTAGAGAGATAGAGATTAGGGAACAGTTACACATCATAATCGGAGGTACCAAATATACCAACGCTCATTAACCCTTACTGTGCCCAAAATTAACTAAAGAGGCAAATCTGAGTGATAAAAAAGGAAAGGAAATGAAGAGAGTAAATGAATAGAGTAATAAGTGTTAGGTCAAAACAAAAGAGAGAAAAGAAGAGATGTGTTGCGTAGCCCACAAGCATTAAGTTCTGTGGATCGATGGAAATTGACACATTTGACAGCTCTTTCGTCACCATTTAGGGTTTAGGGTTTTCCTCTCAGACATCTCCTTTCTTTTGGTCCCTCCTCTCTCTCTTTTCTTCAAGTTTAAATTATTGCGGTTTTGAAGTTTCTTTTAGTTTTTCATATTTAATTTTTATTGAGCCTTTTTCGGTTTTACCAAAAATGTCATCATCTTTGCTATCTGGTCTCATCGAGCGGCGTTCTCTACCAGCAACTTATCTTAAACCAACATCCAATTTCTTATTTAAAAAATAATAATAATTAGTTTAATGTTGTTTGTCATGATTTTGTGTGTTGTAATGCAATACTTAATTTAAAATATATATGTTAGAGTCTCCAGCATATCTGATGTAAAAATAATGACTACTCTCTTGGCTATTTACAAAATATTCATGAAATTTATTTTGTGTCAATTGATACAATTATAGTTAGATTTTTTTTTTGGAAAAAATTCAACCTTTTTTGTTTGTATATCAGTTTATGAATATTATAATAACCCTGTAGATCTGTAATATAACTCTATAAGATTATAATTTCTTAAGAGTATTTCTAGTTTTTTTTTGGTAAAATGTATTTTTTTATAATTTTTTAAGAGTATATTTCTAGTTAATAAAAGAGATAATTTACTCCCCTGAGTTATTCTTAATTATGTAGTCCAGCTAGTTTTAAAATTGTACTTCTTCTCTTTCATAATAATTGATGTTTAAGAAAAAATATTTTGTTCCAAAATAATTGAAATTTTTATTTTTCTATGTAAAAAATAATATTCTTTGACATTTATGCTGAATTGCATAATATATCATATTTTTATTGGTTTTATTAATTTCATTTAATAATATTTTATATAATTATGAGAAATTGGATAAAATTTATGTATTTTTAATCTATGTGCAAAGACCTTAAACATCAATTAAAATGAAACATATGGAGCAAATTTTACTAGATCCAGGGAAAAAATTTGAACAACACATCCAACTTTTACAAACTATTTACTTTACTTTTAGAAAAATAAAATTTTCTTTTGGTCTGATAATTTACTTTTATAAAAACTAATAAATCTTAAACCGAAACTGAAAATATCATGTAATTTGAGCTCTAAAGCGTCATGTATTTAAAAGAAAAGGAGTATAAGAATAAACGGCATGTGTATATACCTCAAGCTCGTAGTTGCTACTTGCTGCCATCTTTATTAGACCTCGTTTACAAATATGAACCAACAAATAGAAGTTAATGTGTTCAATTAATAGTAAAAATATTTCCCTTTGAATATACACGGACGTGTTCTTCAAAAATAAATGTCACAGAAAAGTGCTACAGCTTTCTTTTGGTGTTTTGTAGATCCTAACTTCAAATATAACCCTAACACATTAAATTTGTTTATTTTACCAATAGTCTTCCTTATTAAAAAGTTAAAAACAATAGATTTCGTTAGATCTTATGATGCCTTGATTAGGCTTGTTGTTGAGCTAAAAGATAACAAGGACTTATTATTTCGACGTCTCACATGTAAACCTAATCCACCCTACTTAAATTTTATGGAGCTTCTAATTTTGGAGAATTGTATTGCAAAAGTTATCTTGTTTAAACAGATTAGGGGAGGCACCAACTAATGATGTAAGACTAAGCAATTAGTAAGAGTCTAATTAAATTTATCACACTCGGATAAGGATGTATTGTTTTAGGATTAATGAATTCGATTTCGAACTTAGTGCTCTGCTTGAAAAATATGACTAAACGTTTCATTAATTCGCTACAAATTAATGCGGGGCGCACAGACCCTTTTTATGGACCCTTGCTGATCACATATCTATAAAGATTATGGTAATAAGAAAAAGTACTGCTAATTTACATTTTTAAGTAAATGTGTGGAGCGTCCTAAACTAACACCATAGAGCAACTCCATTAGGAGTATCTTAATGGAGTTCTTAAAATAAAAACTTCTAATCAAAAATTGCAAAGACAAAAAGATACTCTATGACTGATTGTATTTTTATATATTTATTAAAAATTAATCAAACAATCAAATTATATTTTAATATTGATATTTATTTTGTTCAATATACTCTATGGGTATCTAAAGGGATGGACATGGTCATATATTTAGTTAAGAAATTGTTCATACAAGTTCTAACACATTGGTGTTATGTATAATAAGGGACCTCATGGTTCAATCTCTAACGATGATCCAAAAAAAACTATAACGAGACAAATGCATAGTTGTCTTGTCTACACTTGAGTCTATAGGATTAACTGACTTTTATTGAATCACACATGGTTCCTGGGATATGGAAGAGTTTCGGTTATACAAAAGACCACACACGCGCGCACACACATATATATATATATATATAGCTAATATGCTATTACAATCGAATAAAGTCCAGATTATTTCTTATCAATACTAAAATTTTAATAGTGTCAGAGAAATGAGGGGGAGAAAACGAGGGTTGCTATGGCACAAAACCCTAGTGCTGCCCGTATGCAAATTAAAAATATTATAATTATTGAGATATTTAAAAGAAAACAATAAGTGCGTGCGTATAATAAAATGGGACGTACCAAGTTGAAGAATAAAAAGAAAGAAGGAAACACGAAGACAGAGGAGATGGGACATTAACGTGGTTGCAGTTGCCCACTGGTACGGAGTCATGAGAAGTGGAGCCAAAGAGGCTAAACCTCCTCCTCGTACGGGACCCTTTCTATTTCTTTTTATTTTTTTATAGTCACATCCATCTCTTCATATCATTTTATGTATTGTTGTCATGTGTACACAAATACGTTCATTATTATTTTCTATAACTAATACCTAGGGTCATCTCAAACTACTTAAAAATGTTTCTTTTTTGAGACTAACTATTTCAAAACTTTATGCAGAAAAGATGTTAATTGTTATGTTTGATTTGCTAACTTCAAAAATGGAAAAATAGATTTAAATTTGTCATTTGAGGATTATATTAAAAAGTTTAATTCAATTTTTACACATAATTCATTTATATATATATATATTCAGAAAAAATTGATTTATATGCATACTCATAATTTATTTATAGTGAGCTTATGGAATCAAAGTGATGATCAAATGTATCAGTTCCACTTGCTAATGTCCTCGCATATTCTTAGGTATCTTAGTTTATTAAAATTGAAATATATAAAGTGATAGGAGCCTATATAAGTGATGATCAAAGAAAAGTTGAGGATAACCCACATAACCATAATCAATGTCTTTGTGAAAATGTTTTTCTCCTATGTAAAACACAATTTGGAATATATGTTGCCGACAAATATAGATGATATGTCCGTATATACTATTATGAGATTGAACTATAAAATACGTATAAGAAGAAGTGGGTCATGACACATTAAAAGCTTTTAACCCACCCGGAGAAAACAAGAAGAAGGACTTGGTTGTCTAAATTATTCAATGTAAGATGGTACTTCGTAGGTTTGTGTAGCCCTTAAATTTGGCTGACAATTTACAGAACAAATAAAAGTGAGAGTTTATTACTACTCTGAATATATATAGTCTATTCTTATTAGCTTTCTTCATTTGGAAAACGCTTTAGGGCTCTCACCCTCTGCGTCTGTCTCCTCGTATACCTCTTTTCTCTTCCTCTCCAACTCATTCTGCCAACTGCTTTAAATTTCATACCTAAGTCAATTAATTACATGATATGATTACATACTATCTCCATATTATTAGTTTGTTTTTGTAATTACCATACCGTCATCTTTTTAAAAATAGATCGAAAAAAATGAAAGTATGTTAATTGTTTTAAGAATTTTAAAGTTTAGAAATACAATATGAGATATACTAGTATAGAGAATAATATATAACTTTATCTTCTTTTTAATTTACATTGCTGATTGCTTCAACCATCGTACACATGTTTCATCTCCAGATTTGCTAGAGTTATTTTTCATGTTTTCTTCTTGTTTGTGTTGTAAAAAATTATAACGATAAGATCTTCTCTATAAACTGTTTGAGGACTTATGTCGAGGTTGGAACGAGCCTCTGATAATAATTAGTCATTTTGTGAAAAGTATTGTTGCCTTAGATGTTTTTAGATACATCTCACAAAGAAAACAAAGCTATTGACAGTCATAATCAGTTCACAAATAAATAATACATCAAAACTCTTCGTGTGAGGGCAGAAGCCAAGATTTTTTTATTTATGTAAGAAGTTATAAACATTCTGGCTCATAAAATATATATGTATTCAAAACAAGAGTTTAAAAAAAAAATGAGTTGCAGATTCAAAGAAGGGTCTCCCTCTTACCTGTTGTTTTTCTCTTTTCAGGAATATTTGTAGAAGTAGTTCCAATTTTTTTTCTTGATCTCTTTTGTAAAGCTAAAGCACTTTAAATTAACCACAAACAATGTATCCATTTAACTTCTTATAAATGAATATCCTTTGCTAAAACTAATTGTATCAGATATAAGAGAGAGAGAGGGCCAACTTAGTGATGTTTTAATTTGGCAAGCTGTGTATTTGCAACATTTTTTCTTATATTGAGAGACACAGTACAACTGAGTTAGTGTTAACAGTATATTTCACGATTTTATAAAAAAAAACTTTATTGAATGTGATAATAAAAAAAAAACAGAAAACATAAATTGTACCACACACACTTCTCTTTTATTTTTCCATGAATATGTTTACCATTACCATCTTTTTTACACGGACAAAAAGAATACATCTTTGTATACAAGACCTAGTAAAAAAAAGTACATGTTCTTGTAATAAATAAAAAAAAGTGTATGCAAAATGTTTAAAAAAAAAAAGACAGCTTTAACAAAAGAAACCAATGCGAGATGGATCTTATCTCGTCGAGAGACTCAGAGAAACCCATTGTGCTTTAAATTTTGCAGAAGAATCTCGTCAGACTCTGCGTTTTACTTAAGTCCTCTGAAGTTAGGTATCATAATAACTATTCAATACAGCAAGAAAGTACTCTTTAAAACAACAAAAATACTAAATAAGTTGTTAAACAATATTATAATCGATGTGACACCAACGTTGTCACGCCAAAATATTCCTTGTATTTTTCTTACAAAGCTATTTTTATTCGTAAATTAACTTTCATGTATATATGACATTTTGTCGCATTAATACAGATAGAATAATGTTTACTTCACTACATTAGAGAGTGAGAAAAAACAATTTCTTCAAATGAGAAGGAAACAAGAAAGGACTAATCTCTGAAGAACATATAGGGGGTGATTGATTGGGTTTTATCTCTTTTTTAGCTTTATTTATTTGTAAAGCATTAAATTTTATATCTAATTTTATTTTTAAAATTTAAAGCTTACATCAAGTTTCTATTAATTTTTATCAATTGTGTTTTCATTTTATTTTTTAAGCTATAACAGAAAAAAAAACTTCTTACGTATTTTAAGTAAAAAGCCTGCATCTTTCTAGTATAGGTTGTAGAATCTGTAAAATGAAAAAAATCATCTATATTATCAAATAAATTAGATAATTATGATAAAAAAACCATATGTAAATAATTTTAATTTGGGTGTTTATAAATTATTGAAATTATTACATATTGCATTTAAATAACAGTGAACTTTGATAGTTCATAAATATTAAAATAAATTCTTTTAATTGACAAAAATAATTGTTTTATATATACATAACATGTTTATTTTAAAATATCTACAACCTATAACTTACAATTACAACAAATTTAACAACATCAAAAAATTTAATAAAAAAATTTACAGTAAAAACTTTATAGTTACAACCAACTCACTTACAACTAAATTTTAACAGCTAAATTTTAACAGCTAAATTTTAACAGCCACATTAGAACCAGAACCAATCATCACCGTAACATAACACATGAGCCAAATATCTAAATTTTAATCTGATGAAACTCACTGCATAAGTGTTTGTATGTTTCTGAAAATAGTTCATGAAAGTCCAAAGTAAGATATATGAAATTTTGTGGCATTAATAACTGATAAAGTACGGTATACTTACTTTACTACATTAGAGATTGAGAAAAACATTTTCTACAATGAGAGAGAAAGAACAAAGTAGTAAGCTCAGAAGAACATATAACTTTAATCTAATTAACTCATTGCATAATGTTTTGTATGTTTCTGAAAATAATTCATAAAAATCCAAAATCTAAATGACAACAAAAATGTTCTCCTGCCCTTACAATTCCAGTTGCAAAACCGTATTATAATTATTCCCACACTTAACTTCACTTCTTCACTTCTTCACTTTATTTCCAAGACCTTTGTTTATGATGCTTTGGTAGTATTGTGTATACGGAACAGTCTTGTTTTGCTTCTCAAGCTGAAGAAACGTTTCAATCGATTGTTGATCGTTTGGAGAGAAAGCAGCTTCATCTCTCTTCATTTGCACAAACTCAACATTCAACTCCACCTAAACAAAACAAAGCACACAAGTCTCAGAACAAGAATGATCTTCAAGCCAAGATTGGTTGGTTAGAGTTAAGTTACCTGCTCGATAAAGCGTTTCACCACACGCTTCAACCCTTCCATAGTGCTTCTCTCGTTATATTTCTTCAGCCTCATAATGGAGATAGTAGCAAGCTCCGGAAAAGATATGTGGAAGCTCCATTGAGCAAAGTGGTTAGCAAGAAGCTCAATCACAGAGAAGATACACTGTTCTTGGAAATTTCGGGACTTTAACCAGTTCTTAGGCAGCTGCAAAACAAAGAATCTATTAAGCTTTACCCAGTGATGATAGAGAATCTACTGTGAAGGAACTTTCGAACCTTTACTGTTGAGACAGCTTCAAGCTTCTTTTTTTGCTTTTCACCTTCATTTGTAGTTTTATATTCCAACATATCCAATACCAGTGAAGCTATAGGAATGAATATACCGCTTGCACGGGAGAGATGATTGAGCCATTGAATACATTTAACCCTTAGGAGCAGGTACCGTGGTCCAATAAACAGTGTAGCAACTCCATTTATAACTTGAATCATAGTATAAAGCAGAGACTGGAGATCACAATGCTGAACGTTGGCGGCTATGAAACTCACCCAGAGATCAAGACAATTTGTGTAGTGCCCGCTATGTATCTTCTCAACAGCTTCCTGCTTACAAAAATAGAAAGAGGCTAAGAAGATAAACAAGAAAACTCTGAAGTAGAAGAAAGAAGAAGCACCTTATTCTTTGTAGTGAGTGCCATCTTCAGTAACTTGGCAAGTTGTGTGATAGAAACAGAGGCCTTTGTATAAGACTTCTGCATATCTTGAGAGCAGAGCTCAACAAGAGAATCTCTAAGGAGAAGCAGACGTTGTTCTGAATTTGCCTTTGGAATATCGCAGTCATGTAGAAAGGCTTTGTACATGTTGATGAAGCAGGTGTCGAAGCACTCCGAGGTAAACACCAGACTGATGTCGTTCAAGATTAGAAAAGCCTGCTGCGATAGAGTCTCTTCACCGGTTACCCACAGATCAATAGAAAGCTGCACCAAGTAACAATAGTTTAAACATGACTTTCCTCAAGTAAGCTTTAAGAGTGTAAATAAAAAACACTGTCAATGAATCTCTGTAGATACCATGTTCAAGAAATCACTAGACGGTAGTTATACGCTTTACATGAGATTATTGATCAATCGGCCGCCTAGACTGAGAGGCCTATTTTTAAAAAATTCGTTTTGTTTGAGATCTAATTTGCAGCCTATACCAATTTTTAGAACACCGCTAGATACTAATGATATATTAACGCCAAAAATATCCAATATATGCAACTTTGCTAGTAAAAAATGGTGAATATATAGTGTACCTTGATCAGCTTGTTCAGCAAATCCGGAAATGCAGCGAAGAAGACAATAGAAACTCTAAGTTGGGTAAGGGCAAAGACGGTTATCTCCAAATCTGCAGCCTGCTTGAGAAGATGAATGGTACTTCTAAAGAAAGATTTGATCAGTGGTTTTACACTATCCCATTTTGGGTTGTTGTTCAACTTCATAACCTTCTCCCTGTTAGCGGACCTTGATAATCCCAGAATACTCCTGAAAGTGTGATCAGCCTTTTGGAGCACAAAGATCATGACATTGGCGAAAGTCTCGCTGTCTTCTATGTCATAGCATATCTCAGGGCTTGTCATTTCTGATGGCTCGTGTCCATAATGACATGCAGCTCGATACCAATTCAACAAACTGGTTAGTGCTTGAACAGACTGTTCCTCATCAACTAGGTTACAGTAAGAGCTTAAAACAGATCCTGAGAGTACTTTACGCTTCATTGCATCTGATTCAGTTTCATCTACCAGCTGCATCAGATGATCAGTAGATTCAGTTTTACTTTGCTAAAATAAACAAGACGAGCATGTTACAAAACATGAAATGGTAACAACAGTTTACTTGTACCTTTTTATTCAATCTAGCAAGCTTCCTCGTCTGTTTTTTAAGCTCTGTTTCGCTGATTTTACCTGAAAACATATAGATATTGAGTCAAAAAACAGTAAAGGAAGGAATCCAAGACAAACAATATATGGTAGAGCCATTTACCTTGTGTTCCATTCACAACTTCATTTGTCAAGTCAGAGTCCTGAACACAAGAAACTACTGTGAATACTTGGTACAAACACAGAGAAACTTCAACAAAAGCAAAGTTAAATAGTACCTCAGCCAGATAACCATCACTATCTGAATCATCACCACCGTCGAGAACTACACCTTCATCTTTGTCGAACACTGCATCTATGACTATGTCCTGAGGATTTTCTTCAAGACATCTGTAAACACATCGCAAAGATAAGAAACTCTAGACAGATTACTGAGTGAAAGGATTGTACTTTTACCTCTTCTTCTTATGTGGCTGTTCTATCATCTTCTCCTCTTCATCTTCTACACCTCGACGCCCATCTCCTAAACCACACAAGTTAATAACATTGACTCTAAATAAGGCATTATCAAGATCCTAACTTTCTCCACTACCACAAACAAGTAAGTTAGTCTCTAAGATCAAAAAAAAGGAACTTACTTTTAGCGAATTTGCGTTTGAGAAAAGGCTTCTGCTTCCTGTAACGCTTCTCAACAGACTGAAGATTCTTCTTGGCAAATTTTCTAGCGTTCTTCCCAAGCTTACCCATTTGACCAAACTGTGCCAACACACAACGATTCAATTCGAGTTCTGAATCTAAGATAAAGTTTCTGACTTTACAATAAACAATTAGGTTTTAACAAACTTGGAGAAGTAAAGGAGGAGACTTTACCGCTTAGAGACGGAAGCAGACGAGAGGATGCTTCAGAAAGGTTTGGTCTGAGAGAGAAAGAAGGGAGAGAATGTTGAGAGTGACAAAGCGGCGCAAAGGTTTAGGGTTTTAGGTCGGGTTTTTTTTTTCTTAAAGTGTTTAAAGCGTTATGAACTTTTGCGTTTACGAAATAAATTAGCGTTTACCGTTTAAATGCGTTTAAATTGGGCTGAGTTGGTTCGGTTCGGTTCTTTGGATTATCGAAACTAGATCGGTTCAGTTGTTTGACAATCACTCTTTAAGCCCAACTTGTAAGTCCCGAAAGCCCATTTAAGGCTCTTTGACAATCGCGAGCTTGTAATTTATGGACTTGTAAAAGCTTGTTATTACCCAAAATGTTAAATGTGTGTTTGGACCTTTGGTTGCTACTCCTGACGATTTTTTTTTCTGAAAGCTTACTCCTAACGAATTTACTGATTTATATGGATCAGGTTATAAAAATCTGAAGTTATAATTGTTTAAACTAAGCGCAAGGTTTGTTTCTCAATCATTCTTCATGATTTTATTTGTTGCTTCATTCGTAGTTGACAATTAACAATCTATACGTACTTATATTTTACGCTTAAGTTATTTAATGAAAATGTAACTTAATTACTTGTGTTATTTAATGTAAAATTCATATTAATTATCTAAACGCACACAACTTCATTTTCAATCACAGACATAATTTGTCCTCAAACGGATTAGAAAATTTATAATGTACGTTTCCAGAAGTCATTATGATAGCATGCTAGCTAGTAAATCATGTTTAGTGTAAATCGTCAAATGGTTCCTTTAAAGTCACATTTTGTAAAACTTGATTCGACGATGCTATTTTTAATTTTTTACGTAACGTAAACAGAAAATTATAAATATAGTACAGAGACTGAAACTGAAATATATGATTTCCAAAAAAAAAAGACATATTATATGTTGATATTATACCAAGCATCGAGTTATCAGGTGCTGGGCTAATATGTTCAATCACACGCCTCTAGAGCGCAACGTGTTTTCATTGCCAGATGATATACGGTTTCGTACGATATATCGTACATTTCCTGTCCTTTCCATCAGTGTGTCAGATCTGTTTTTTTAGTAAATTTGTTGTTTGCTTTGACATACTTTGTTTCTCACATTAATGTAACTTCCATACACTGTGACAATATTTAATACACACGGGCAGGCGTGAGAGCATGATTAATGGAGTCTCTCAAGACTCTACTGACATGTGGCGGCACGTAATTGGTTCGTTTTCAATTTTTAAAAAAAAATTAGAAAAAAAAATATAAACCCCAAGTGCGGTTCCACGTTAATCATGCTCTAACAATGTCAAAATATGATTGAGGATATCATGGATCATATTATTTTAGATCTAACCAAATACAAATAAGATCAAATTGAAGTTATTTTCTATAAAATACTCGATTACAATTGGAAAATTGTCTAAAATAGCACATTCCTAGTATTATTTTTTATGTTTACCTTAACCATTTTTAACTTTATTTTTAAAGAGGGAAAAAAATACTTATAACGCTAGGCTTTAATCTAAGACATAAAATTTAGAGTGTAGAGGTGAGGTAAATTTTGGATGTGGAATTTAAGATTTTAATTAATCTAAGAGTTTTTTGCTTCTTAATAAAAAATATTTATGAAAATATATCATAGTAAAAGTAAAAATGAATAATAATACTAGTAATGGATAAACATGAAAATTCTTCAATACAATTTCTCTGCAGTAATGTGATTTTATTTGGGAGTGAGATTGAGAATTGGCATATATGTTCGTAACAAAATGCAATAATAATTATACCAAGATATACAAGAAAAGGAGAGTACGAACAACATCATCTTTTAGAAACTCTTTAGAGTTAAATTTAATTGAACATATATTTTAATATTTTGAATGTGTTGTTTAGTGACAAAATGATGTATTATTAATTTGTTTAATGAGATTGATATAAACCATTGATAATTTGACATGGATAGAGACAGTTTGTTAATTTTTCTCTCACACGAGAGATGCTTCATTTTTATTATTTTTATTTTAAATTGTTGGAGAACTGATTGAATTAAATTTTGTTGTAATGGGACGAAAATAAATGAAAAGACGTGAAATTTATCGTGAGAGAAGAGGTAGATAATAAATTCACATGCAAGTGGGTATGTGCCCTCATGATAAGGCAGAGCTCCTTGTTCTCTAAACGTTCATGTGCATTCTGGAAAAATATACACGTAACCAATTCCAAGTGTACACTCTTTTTCGTTAATATATGTAAAATTGATCATAGTTACGTTTGTATTTTCTTTAAATCTAAACTAAACATGACTTATGAAATACAAATCATCTCACAATATCATATCTACCCCAAAAAAGGAAATCTACATCCACGAGAATCTATAAACTTTCACTAAAATTAAACATAACACGTATGCATGTATTTATATTTTTGCTGGCGTGTGACTTGGCAGCTACAACAAGATCTGGTTGGTGCTTAGATATGCCTTGTCATCACAGATGTCTTAATGTTCTTCCACCCTCACCGCCCCTAACGGTTTTCTCTTTTGTTCTTTATTTCCATCTCATGCATGCTTGAGTTCACTTGCATTTCCCCAACTAATTTTTTAATTATTAAAAGTAACTCAACGTTGACATTTACATTTTAGTAATCATTTGTATCATTGGTGTATGTTAACATATACATATATGAACATTCATAGTAATATAAGTATGTTAGCTAAGAAATGATAATGAGTTGCATTAGACTTGACAACATCATATAGTGTGTTGTTGACTTTGCTTTAAGTGTTCATATAATAATTCAAAAGTTCCATGAAAATATGCATGGTGGATGTACGTATATACACTCGGCGTTGACTGAATAAATATTTAGACTTCCCACTTTTCAGATTAATAACATTAATAACTTAGGTACGTATGCCGTAAGCGGTACGTCTACATAACCAATAATTTGTATATAAATTAGGTTACTTTTATGTTGCTTTTACTAACTATTTTGATGATAAATAATCACTCCATCTGTTTCAAAATAATAGATTTTTAAGGTTTTTACACACTAATTAAAAATTGCTAACTTTTATTCAATCTATATTGTTTGTATAAAAACAATAATAACTACATCTAATTCAATCAATAAAAAACTATGATGCATAATACAAATGGTTATAAACATCAAATTACATTAACTATTTGCATATAAATTTGAAAATATCACTTAAACTAAAAGAAAAAAAATAAACATCACTTAAAGTGAAACATGGGGAGTATATCATAAATACGAAGAAGGATTCAAGGTTCTAAACTATAACTTAGTCAAAGGAGCAAACAGTGTTGAATCTTTCGGACAGTCTCATCTAACTTTGATCAAAGCACAGTTGCATTCATTGTGAAAAAAAGATGTAATAAGCTGTTTTGGTTTAAATATTTTTTTTTAACATTCGGTTTATAAAAGTAATAATACATCATATTGGCAATGTTTTGACGTTGAATATGTGATTTGTAAACTCAGAACACCATTATATTATATTTTATCAGTGATTCATAACAGTTATTAACTTATGTGTGCTTACAGTGCTTTAGAAAATGTTTGATATGTATAATGCACAATACATAAACACAGTTAGAAAACATGGCATAACAATCGTCATATTTGCTTTCAAAACGTACTAGTTAGTTGCTAGTTTATATCTCATGAGTGTCAGTGACTTGTGTATGAATGAATATATGGAGCAAAATGTCTTTCCTATACTTGTATATTTGGCATTTCTCTTTAATTTGGAGTTTATCTCACATCATATTAGTAATGGATTCCTAAATTAACAGGATAAAAGACTCCATGATCTCATCTTATTGCAATAGAAAATTAGACTACAAAACGGTTACAAACCTATCTTTTACCATACGCTCTAATCTACTTTCTAATACTTGATGTCTAGAAAATACTAAACTCGGCCTATATCTCTTTCTCTAACTTTGGAGTTTCTCACAGGCTCTGCCTATATAAATAGCTATCTTCACAAGTCATATTCCCACCATCATCAAGTCTCTCAGCCTTCTTCTTCTTCTACCTCCTCTGAGTCATAAAAATATTACAAAATGGCAATTAAGCCATCGATTTTCTTAACCATGTTCCCTCTCTTTCTCCTCTTGAGCCTTACCAACGCTGCGATCCCCGGCGTCTACTCCGGTGGCTCTTGGCAAACCGCTCATGCCACTTTCTACGGTGGCGACGACGCTTCAGGAACCATGGGTCAGCCCATTATCTTCAAACCTTCATATCAAAAACCACACTTCATCAGCCATTCATTATACAAACTCTCTAAAAGCAGAGCACTCTGTTTTTCTTATATATATATATATATTTTTTTTTTTTTTCTTAGGTGGCGCATGTGGTTACGGGAATTTATATAGCCAAGGATACGGCACGAACACGGCGGCTCTGAGCACGGCGCTTTTCAACAGTGGCTTAACCTGCGGTGCATGCTTTGAAATCAAATGTGTCAATGACCCTAAATGGTGTCATTCAGGCAGTCCTTCTGTCTTTGTAACCGCAACCAACTTTTGTCCTCCTAACTTAGCTCAACCTAGCGACAATGGTGGCTGGTGCAACCCGCCACGTGCTCACTTCGACCTAGCCATGCCAGTTTTCCTCAAGATCGCCGAGTATCGCGCCGGCATTGTCCCTATCTCATACCGCAGGTATGTAAGCTTTATACATCTATACATGGCTCGCAAGAGATTCATGGGGGTTTGAAACAATTAATATATTAACGTACATACATTTTTCTTAATCAATTTGAGGACCGAATAATATACATATTAACCACTAATATTTCAGAATATAAATGGTATAGGCTAATGTTTCATCTCATTATAAGTTCCAACTTTAGAAGTGTTTAGGTTTGGTTTGTAATAGTACTAAAGATTAACTTGGCTTGATTTTTCATTATTGAACATCTAAAAATGTAACGATTTAAAAGGTTATAAGCTTGAGAAGTGTGTGATTTTTCTATAGGGTGGCATGTAGGAAGAGTGGAGGGATAAGGTTTACGATCAACGGTCACCGTTACTTCAACTTGGTGCTGATCACGAACGTGGCTGGAGCAGGAGACATCTTGAGGACGAGCGTGAAAGCATCAAAGACTGGTTGGATGGGTTTGACTAGGAACTGGGGACAGAACTGGCAGTCTAGTACTGTCCTCGTTGGTCAGTCACTTTCCTTCCGTGTCACAGCCAGTGACCGTAGAACCTCTACTTCATGGAACATCGTACCTTCAAACTGGCAGTTTGGACAAACCTTTGTCGGAAAGAATTTCAGGGTCTGAAAGCGAATCGAAGAAGCTCCTGAGATCTATATAACTTTGTATTTTCAGTTATGTATTTGTATTGTGATGAAGTGGTTGTTAGGAAAAAAAATGTAAACAGCCCGCAGCGCTTAAATTACATATAAGTTTGCTTGTAATGTCGAATTGCATTATATACCATAGATATATCAATGTGACAAATGACTTATAAATTGTATTTTTAAAATGACATCTTGTTCTACAAATTTATAACACAGCTTACTTGTGACGTTGGATATCGAATTTTGAGTATTAACATTCCAGTAGACGAAAGCCGAGACACGTTACATAACATAAAAATTGATGATTTTAATAATTCTGACAATGAATACCTATGGAGTGAGGAAGGTGGATCAAATTGTAATCCTTAACTATGCATATTGATTGATACTAAGTCCAGTTAATCATGTGCTCTTGAAGCTAAGACACTCTGACATTAGTCGAAAGATATTTTAAATTTGGGACATGTAATGTGATATGTTTCTGGAAAGATATTTTAAATTTGGGACATGTAATGTGATATGTTTCTGGATAATCCTCTGTTGCTCTAAATGCATTTTGGATCGGATCGTCCGATATGACATATCTGAAAAATAAAGTTAAGACCTAATCAGAATATATATATGGCCTTAGGATCTTTATATATCTGCGTCTCCTGGTAAATTAGTGGATCCTCAAATCATTATCTCATGTTCAGAACCAGTACTGATCATAATACATGATCTTATTATCGTATTAGTAACGTGTTCGAATCCTCTCTCCATTTGCATTAAAAGATTTTTTTTTTCTAAAATGGCTTTTAATAAACAGGTTTTAATTTCCAGTTTGCTTCTAGTCCTTGTATTTTCAGGACAGGTAATGATTATAATACATGATCATATTGATACAACTCCAAGCACGACTCAAATGGATGGAGTAGCCACACTAACATGATCATATTCATACACGACAGTTCCTTTTTGCAGTCTTTAAGTGAAGAGCATGTTTCACAATGTAAACCAAAATATCTCTCTCTTGTGCTTCTCCTGTGTATTTCGACCAGCTGAGACTTTGTTCATTACTTGGTTCATTCCAGTAAACCATACCAAAAGGCTTATGATGTTGATGTCAAACACATAGATTAGACTAAAAGACCAAACTGTGAATCAGACCCTAATTCTTGATCGGTGAAGTTTTAGAGTTTTCAGAGAAGGAAGAGAGACCACTCAAGGAACATCTAAGAGGATCTCACCAACCAGTTTCAAGATCACGAGAGGTTTGCAAGAAAACAAGTTACTCTGCAGTATGTTTAACTTAGCCGGATCAGTGTCCTCATGTAAGATATCCAGCTCACGTAGTCAGTGAGAAACTGCTGTTAAAACCCACATACTGATGTTCTCAGGTTTAAAATGCGAACTACATGATTCAAGACAAAAGGTTTCTATAACCGGAGCTCTATGTAATGGCAGAGTCCTGTCAAAACCTTAGAGATCCGGATAGTTAGGTGATGAGTGTTTCCCAAGGAAACCTAATCAGAAGATAAACAAGAAGAGACACGAAAGACTGCGAAAGAATTTGCTAGTACTTAATGGCATGTTTATAAAGTAGAGTTTTTAACTTATAATTTCACTTTTTACATTTTTCCGCTAAAAGATTCTTTTAGGTCTATAAAATAAGAGACGGTTATTAAATTTTTTTAGTTAAAACTTAAAAAAGTCTCTTAGAAAAACTATGCTAAGAGACTTGAGATAGGTTACATGAGAAGGAATCGACAAATATAAATAGTAGTGAATCTACAAGAATGAAGATGAAGAGGTTAATAGAAGTTATTGGGCATCGGGAATACAAGGCTTCGTCTATGCCATTAATACCTAAACCAGTTACTAAAAGCATCATTAACCCAGCTCTTAAGAGGGTTTCTTGCACTGTTCGCCAGCTCTTAAGAGGGTTCTTGCACTGTTCATGGCCCCACGTGTGCACTGTTCGCCAGCTCTTAAGAGGGTTTCTTGCACTATTCGCGGGCCCCACTGACACGTGGGGCCATGAACAGTGCAAGAACCGCTTCTTAAAACTACTAAATAAGAACCGATTTTAGAGAGTTTCTTACACTGTTTGTGGGCCCACTGACACGTGGCGGCCCGCGATTGGTTTGTTTTTTATTTTTATTTTATTTATTTTTAATCAAAAAAATAAATAAATAATAAAAACTCTATTTTGAGGTTATAGGGATAATGATGCGCTAATGAAATACGTTTTCGAATGCGTTAATCACGACAAATGATCAAAAACTTTGGTGGGCTTGTTGCTGGGCCTGATTAAGGGCCGAACTTTCATATCTCCTCTTTCGTTTACAAATTTGCAATCTACCGGTCTAGCCATGCCAGTTTTCCTCAAGATCGCGCTTGCATTGTTCCTATTTCATATATATATACTCAAAACCTATTTTCGACATAGCCAAATAAAATATTAGTTTTAGATTTTCAAAATTTATGGAGTTACCATATATGAACAGAGACACCAAGTGCTTTTTGTTTTTCAGTAAACTAAGGACATGTTTATTGCATGTTTTTTAGGGCATGTTTAAGGGGAGTATGTTAGGGGTTTCCAACATGGTGGATCCCATTTTTTTCTCAAAAATCGATTCTTCTTTCTCTTAAATAAGAAAAGTTTGTGTTTTGATTCTTCCACTATTCTCTTGCGTTAACTTTTAACTAAGAAAACTTAACAAATGTCTCATAAGAGACCTAAGAGATTTCTGTTAACGTATAAATTAAGAACTCCACCCTAAGAAACCCAGATAAAGATGCCCTAATGGAAAAGATCATATATCTTAGTATTTAGAAAGAAAAAATTATTGTAGAAAACAAGTTTTCAGAGTTGAAGACAAACGAAACGAGCAAATACAAGGAGTAGACCAACAAGCCAAATTTTAGTGATCAAAATACTTATTCAAACATGAGTTCACATGCAGCTGAAGCTCTAGTAGAAAGTGCCAACTCCTTTTTCCTCTCAAATTTCTGAACATCCGATTCAGAAAATTTGATTGTTGCAGTCTTTAAGTAAACAGCATGTCTCAAAATGTATCCCACAATAGCTCTCTCTTGTGGTTTTCCTGTGTAACTCGACCAGCTGAGACTTTGTAGACTCGACAACATACATTCAGGTACACTACTTGGTTCACTCCACTCATCCATACCTTGGTGAGGATCATGATCCTGAGAACAAACACAAAAATTAGAGTGAAACTAAGTTGTGCATATTAGACCGTAACAAAGAAAAAAAAAAGAGAGAGTTAACAAACTTACATCCATTAAGGTAATGTCTAGTCTCTTTAACTTAGAAGAAGCATTGAGCAGGCAGACAAGCTGATTAGAGAAAATCACTGTGCATAGACATACCTCCAAATGTTCAAGTTGATCGAAGGCAAGAGTCACACGACCATCGAGAATAGACTGCACACAGAATAGTAATTAAAGTTACTGATGACAGTTGATTACATAAAATGAGTTGATAAATAGAAAAAAAAAATGATTACCTCTGAACATATTGCAAGATGCTTGACAGATGTGATTGAATGAATAAGACTAGAGGTATCAGGGAAACAACAATCTACATATGCCTCGATCAGGTTAGGCATGTTCTCAATCAAATCGACGTGATAATGATCATTATAATCCACAAGTTTGAGATACTTTAAATTAGGAGTTTCCATCACATAGTCATATATATCATGATGAAAAGGTATAAAGAGTGACAAACTCTGCAAAGATGGAACAACAACTGTTAGTTTTTCCATATTGTCACCATAATCACGTAGCTTCACCACTAGATCTTCAAGAACTGGACAATTAGATAGAAGCCGTTGAAGAGTTTCATCATCATTCAAGTATCTCACACGCTGAAGCTTCAGAGTTTTCAGCGAGGGAAGAGAGACCATTCTAGGAACATCCAAGAGTATCTCACCAACCAGTTTCAAGGTCACGAGAGATTTGCAAGTAAACAAGTTGCTAGGCAGTATGTTTGACTTAGCTGGATAAGTCTCATATACTATCTCCAGCTCACGTAGGCAGTGAGAAAGAGCTACTACTACCCACATGCTGATATTCTCCGGTTTAAAACGTGAACTACACAGTTCAAGACGGAAGCTTTCGATAACCGGAGCTCTATGTAATGGTAGATTCCTGTCAAGGAAACACCGTAGCTTCTCGGATTCAGGTTCTGAGCAACGTCTATGACCGTACTCGAGTTTAGGCAACCACATCCAAAGATACTCCCACCGTTTCGACAAGATGCTAGTTGATACCGCAACTTTTGTCGGAACTAACGATAATATCTTTAAAAGCAGTTCGTCACACAACTCATCCATCTCTTTAAAAAAACCAAAACCAATGTACACGTTATTACCCACACGAGTTAGTAACAAGACCCAACGTAACAAAACCTTAGAGAATCCGGATGGTGAGTGTTACCCAAGGAAACCTAATCAGAAGATAACCCTAGAAGTGGCCAGTGAACTGCGAAAGCATCAACGGGTTGCTTGAGAAGGAATCGAAAGAGTAGTGAATCTGCAAGAAGGGATTAGATTATCACAAGTTATAGTACCTGCACCAAGCAAAATTAGGTTAATCATCACAAATTATCTAAAACTTTGGTGAGCTTGTTACTGGGCCTGATTGGGCCGACCTTTCATGTCTCCTCTTTGGTTTACAAACTTGCAATTTACCATTCGTCTAGCTATGCAAGTTAATCATGTGCTCTTGAAGTAAAGACCTAATCGGAATAAATATGGCCTTATGATCTTTTTATCTCTGCGTCTCTTGGTAATTAGTGGATCCTCAAAACATTTTTTTTTCATTTAATTCATGGAACAATGATCATATAACTTCCAATGCTCTGTTTTTGTTGAAAATCGGATGATCATATAACCTCTCAAATTTTAGAACATCCGATTCTGATAATTTGCTGGGCCTGTATGGGCCCTTTTTCCGTTTTACAGGAAACGAATCAGAACAACAATGAAAGACGGCGACTTGTGCGTTGGATAGAGACACAGAAATAAACTTACGTATTATACTATGGGCCTAGTGTTTGTTAGTAGCCCACGCTTAATGGGCTTAGTTTGGATAATCTCACCGGTTTAGGATCTGTACAGTAAGAATCATTCATCGTCTCTGTCTCTGTCTCTCTCTCGTTTTTTTTGTTTGTTTTGTGAATTTTACGGAGGTGGATTTGATCCGATGTTCAATCAGTTCGGTTCCACGGCGGAGACGCTGAGCAAGGCCTCAGCAGCGGTGCTCCGGATCGGCACCGACGCTCACCTCTATGACGATCCGGAAGACGTCAACATCGCTCCACTGCTCGATAGCAAGTTCGAATCGGAGAAATGCGAAGCTCTCAAGCGTCTCCTTGCTCTGATCGCTCAGGGCTTTGACGTCTCCAACTTCTTCCCTCAGGTGCTTTTCGCCTACTTGATTTGATCCTCGTTGATTATATTCAGTTGAATTAACCTTGTGGTGATCTGAATTTTGTTGGCAGGTGGTGAAGAACGTGGCGTCACAGTCATCGGAAGTGAAGAAGCTTGTTTACTTGTATTTGCTACATTATGCTGAAAAGTATGTGAACCATAAAGTATAGAATCTTCTTCATTCATTGGTGGTGTGTGCATATATGTTTGTTCTAGAAATTAGTCTAGGCGTTGCTTAGTCCGCAAATCGGATCTGAATGAACTGCTTTTTCAAACCGTTTTTTTTAATAGGAGTTCAAAAAATCAGTCTATTATATGCTTTTCACTGGTTATGTGCAAGGCCGGATTTGAGATTTCGGAGAGGATACTATAAATATTACTAAAAAAAATTATAACAGAAAATGATTTTGATTTGAAAATTCATTTCTATGTATAAAACCTCCAAAAATTAGATTGTGCTCAGATCCGGGGTGATGTGTGCATAAACATGTGAATGTAGCTTACATATTAGCTTTCATTTGTTTTCTGTAGGCGTCCAAATGAAGCATTGCTATCGATCAACTACTTCCAGAAAGACTTGGGAGATCCAAACCCGTTGGTTAGAGCTTGGGCACTTCGTACAATGGCGGGGATTCGCTTACACGTAATCGCGCCTCTTGCACTTGCAGCTGTAAGTAAATGCGCGAGGGATCCAGCTGTTTATGTCCGAAAATGTGCTGCTAATGCTCTTCCAAAGTTGCATGATTTGCGCCTTGAAGAACATGCCCCTGCAATTGAAGAGGTTAGTTCAAAATACTTTCTTATGTTGATAGGCACTAGGATTTTGAATAAGGATTGTTTTTTTTTTGCAGCTAGTGGGGATACTGTTAAATGACCATTCTCCAGGAGTAGTTGGAGCAGCGGCAGCAGCTTTCACTTCCATCTGTCCAAACAACTTCAAACTCATCGGAAAGAACTATAAGAAGCTGTGCCAGATTCTTCCTGACGTAGAGGAGTGGGGTCAGATACTACTCATAGGAACTCTTTTGCGCTACGTTGTTGCAAGGCATGGACTTGTACGGGAATCTTTGATGTTGTCTCTACATGGTTTGGATAGTAACGGCTTCTATGAGAAGGATGGTCTAGTCAGAGATAATGGTGATGGTGATAAGAGTGATTCGTTTGATGCTAATCTTGTCAGCCTTGTATCTAAATGTTACATTGAAGGTCCAGACGAGTACCTATCACGATCTAATTGCGCTGAAACGGTGACAGCTTCAGTTGATAGCAAAGAGACCACATCTGTTGCAGATAATGAAGATGTTAAGATCCTGCTTCAGTGTACATCCCCGTTGTTATGGAGTAACAATAGTGCAGTTGTGCTAGCAGCAGCTGGTGTTCAGTGGATAATGGCGCCTCTGGAAGATGTTAAAAAGATTGTTAAACCTCTCTTATTTTTGCTTAGGTCCTCCACTGCCTCTAAATATGTGGTAACCATTCTTTTATGTTTCCCGAACTATGTTTCTCTAGTCCATCCATTCCACTTACGTCTGTGTTGGCGTGATGAAATATGTTCTCTGAGCGTTGTTTTATTCATAATTTTTGGCAGGTTCTGTGCAATATCCTAGTTTTTGCCAAAGCAGTCCCTTCTCTCTTTGCTCCACACTTCGAAGATTTCTTTATCTGTTCATCAGATGCATATCAAGTTAAAGCACATAAGCTGGAGATGCTCTCTCTCATAGCTACCACTTCATCTATCTCTTCGATTTTGAGAGAGTTTGAGGTACCACTTTATCCTTAATCTACTATAGAACTCTTTTTGTTTGCTCATTCCGGAAAATTTGCGTAATCATTTGGCTTTCCAGTAATATAAGAACTTCTGCACCATCATCCTTGTCATTATTATTAGGTTTTAGGCAGGAACGTTTTGTAAATTACTGAATGTTTTAACCGTGAGCTTTTTCCAGGATTATATTAAAGATCCAGACAGGAGATTTGCAGCCGATACAGTTGCAGCAATTGGTTTGTGCGCAAAAGGACTGCCAGAAATTCCAACTGCATGCCTTAATGGATTGTTAGCACTAGTTAGACAGGGTATATCATACTTCATTTCTTTAATTATATTCATTAGTTAAACTATTTGACAGTTAAATTAAATTAGCTCTTACAATGTTGCAGAGTCTTTTGCTGGCGATCTCGAGTCAGTGGATGGAGAATCTGGGGTGTTGGTGCAAGCCGTGATGTCAATTCAGACTATCATAGAGCGAGATCCCCTTAGTCATGAGAAAGTATATACATCTCATTCACTTTTTTAAGCTTCTCAATTACTTTCAGAGAACATACTTAGAAGCTATCGCAATGATCTCAAATATTTTGTTGACAGTTTTGTAAATTGTTTTTGTTTGAAGGTGATAATTCAACTGTTTCGTAGTCTGGATTCAGTCAAGGTAGCTGCTGCTCGTGCAACTATTATTTGGATGGTAGGTGTCTACTGCTCTTTGGGTCATATCATTCCAAAGATGCTGACCACAATAACCAAGTATCTTGCATGGAGCTTTAAATCAGAGGCATCAGAGACAAAACTACAGATTCTTAATACTACTGCTAAGGTATAGTTAGGGGGTTGCCTCAAGACCCCTTATTCTGAGTTCAATATATTTTGAAGAAAACCTAAATATAACCAGTATTATAACTATAAATTTGCCATTTGAAGGAATAGCTACATCTACATTGCTTGTGCTATATGAGCAATCATTTCTTCTTTCAGAAAAAAAACCATTTCCATTGCTGAGCTAATAGCATAAGAGTTTTACATCCGTGTGAAATCATTTAAGTATATTACAAAATTACTAACTGCTCGTGCTTATATGTATTTTTTTAGGCACGTCTCAGTACTGTTCTCAGAAGATATTGATCATGTAATTTTCTAATTACCTTCATATTTGCAGGTTCTAACAAGTGCAGAGGTTGACGATTTTCAGATGTTGAAAAAGATTGTGCTTTATGTGCTTGAATTGGGAGAATGTGACTTAAACTATGATGTTCGTGATCGAACTCGTTTCCTCAAGAAAATGCTGTCATGCAAATTAGCTTGCCATGAGCCAGCGGAAGACAGTGTGGCATCACAAGAAAACATTGCTGAGCATGTTGTGGAACATGTCTTCGGAAGAAAAGTGAAGCCTTTTTCACGTTTAGCCCTGCACAATCGTTTCTATCTTCCTGGGTCTCTGTCGCAGATAGTTCTTCATGCGGCTCCTGGATACGAACCTCTTCCAAAGCCCTGTAGTTTTGTCTTTCAAGAACATGATCTCCTGTCAGATTCTGATAGACAAAGAGAGGCAATATCTGATTTAAATGGTTCTCAGGAATGTTCTGAAACAGTAGATGAGGATGGCTCTTCTGAATATGAGTCTGAATCACATGACGGTTCAGATTTCAGCAGTGATGGTGATGAAAGAAATGATGCCAACGATGCAGCTGATCCTTTAATTCAGTTTTCAGAGATTGCTGTTTCCACTGACCAGGAAGAACTAAGGTCAAAAAGAGCTCTGGATCTGTGGTTAGACGAGGAGTCTAGCACATCAAATCAAACTCCATCTGCACTAGATAGGAATCAGAGTTCTTATGCGAAGATATCCATTGGTGATATAGGAAGCCGAGTAAAGCCTAAAACATATACTCTCTTAGACCCTGGAAACGGCAAGGGCTTGAAAATAGACTATACCTTTCTATCTGAAGTCTCCACTGTATCTCCGTTACACGTTTGTGTAGAAGTTCTCTTTCAGAACAGTTCTACAGATCCTATCCTTGAGGTTAACTTGGAGGATGAAGAATCAATGAAAGTATCAGACTCTGATGAACAGACTTTGGTGGGCAAAGCAAAGTGAGTTTTACTTTCACTATGCCCAATTGATTTACATGGAAAGACAAGTTCTCATCTTAAATTTCTCTGATTATCTAATTTCCCTTTTCGAAAATTCATGCAGTGCATCTTACAACAATGTGCCAACACTAATCCCAATGGAGGAACTCAGCTGCCTTGAACCAGGTAAGAGCGCAAAGAGGCTTATCCAGGTTCGGTTTCATCACCACCTGCTTCCCATGAGGTTAAGCTTACACTACAATGGCAAGAAGGTTCCTGTCAAGTTACGACCTGATCTCGGATACCTTGTCAAACCGTATTCAATAACCATCGAGGAGTTCTTAGCCACAGAATCTCGGTTACCTGGAATGTTCGAGTATAGTCGAAGGTTATAGCTCCTTTCTCTGGTTTTGTAACTTCGACCATACTGATCTTCCCTAACCTCTCTTGTCTTTTGGTAGGTGTACTTTCACAGATCATGTCAAAGACACAAGAATGGAAGATGGGAAAGACAAGTTTCTTAGCATCTGCGAGTCTATAACGCTGAAAGTGCTTAGCAATTCAAATCTGCACCTTGTCTCTGTGGATTTGCCAGTTGCAAACACACTTGAAGATGCAACGGGACTGCGTTTGAGATTCAGCAGCAAAATCTTGAGCAGTGAGATCCCTCTTTTGATTACCATCACAGTGCAAGGTAAATGCAATGAAGATCTCAACTTAACAGTGAAGATCAATTGTGAAGAAACGGTTTTCGGTTTAAACCTGTTGAACAGGATTGCTAATTTCATGGTTGAGACGTCTTCTTCAGGCAGCTGATGAGCAAAAATCGAATTTTACTTCTTTTTTGTTATATACTCTTTTACTATATGTAACCACCATGTGATGAATGAATGTATTACGACGTTACTTAACGCTTTTTCAGAACATTTTTAATTTTTGATACGTCTGTAAATTTCATATATTATTTTTTTTTATTTCAGCCAAGTGCATAAGCAAAGTTTAGTGTTTATGATGGTTACGTAGAACGTATCATGGTCCATGATGAGTTTGTAGTCACCGCTAGAGCCAGGAAACTCTGCTCTCCATTTCAGACTCTCATTCCGTGTGGGATTTCTACCTCCATCTTTTCCATTAAAATATCACAAATATCAAAACTTGGAAAAATAAAATTGAGCAATTGAAGAAGAGAAAAACTAAAGTATCAAAATATTTTTATATTATTTTATATTTATTTAATATATTTAATTTACTTTTGTATTTTGTAAATTTCAAACCGCTCAGAACAATTCCAATGGAAAATTCTCAAACAAAGTATTTTAGCTATATATATCTATAAAGATTTATATTCTATTAAGGAGTTTTCAAAATCATAAGAACTCCTTAAAATATTTCATTTGAATATATTTGAGAAGGAGATTTGATGATTTTGGTTAAAAAGTTTTACTTTATATGTTAGAATTCTTGTGATAACCTCTCATTGGAATTGCTCCAATATATCAATCTAGATATATACTTAAGTAATCTTTGGCTTAGCGTTTTACACTTTCTTGAATACTGAAATTAAATACAATGAGATTCACCACAACACATGACAAATGACATACAATATGTGTTAAGAGTTTTTTTTTTTGTTGAAATTAAGAAATGCTTAATGTGTTCACACCTAAATGTAAAACCTGGAAAGTATAAACGAGCAATCTAAAGGAGAAGAAATTAATCAAACTGGCTATGCTTCCATCCACCAAACTCTTCTCCATCCATTCCTCTGTCTTGCTGAATAATTCCCAATAAAAAATAAATGAAAGAGCTTCAATAAGATGGTAAATAAAGTTTTAGTAAAAGTAGATAAAGTTAAAAGAAGAAAGAGTAATAACTATAACAGAGTAAGAAACTCCAAGGAGAATCTCGCCAACAAATGAGAGATCGGTGTCGACAACGTTGTACTTGGTCGGCCTTAGCTCAGCCGTTCCTTTCTCCACTCCCATTTCCAATAACTCTTTCACATATATTCTGTTTATTCGCACATACTAAGTATTATTTGCTTTTAAAGTGCATAAGGAAAGTTTAGTGTGTGTAATGATACTTACGTAGCTTCGCCGATGGGATCGTCGGCTGAGAAAGTATCATGGTCCATTACTTTGACGATGAGTTTGTAGTCGCCTCCAGAGCCAGGAAACTCTGCTCTCCATTTCAGTTTCTCGTTCCATGTAGGATTTCTACCTCCATCTTTTCCATTAAAATAACACAAATATCAATAAATACTGAAAAATACTTTAGGATATTCCTAAAAAGTTTTGTCACAAAAATAGTTCTAAAAAATGATCAAATCAAATTTTATTAAAAGTGTAAATATATATTTATACTTTAGTGTTAACTAATATAAAAGTTAGGGCTTAGATTTATAGGTTGGATTTATAGGAATGAGTTTAAAATTTTAAAAAATAAAAAAATAAATATTAAAATTTAAAAAAATTTAAAAAAAACTATTTCAATCATTTTTTTTTCTTAAAAGTTAATTTAATGACAAAAACTTAAAAATACTATTTAAGAGAATTATCCATAAATAAGTACCATACTCAACAAAAAAAGAGTTATGAAGGTCTATGGAATCATTATATTACACTGAATTTTTTTAATGCTATCTTCAGAAGGAAAATATAATATTTAGTAAACATTGTTATGTTATTTATAATTAATAACAATGAGGTTGGACACACAACCTCACACTAACTACAATGGCCACTTTCACAAGAAAGCTCCAAACAACAAATTTTCAAGATTTAAAACCATACAAGAAAAGAAAATTTACAAGTTACCTCTAAATTTTGCAAATAATAAATAGCATACTGACGAATGCCGAAATAATAAAATACCACAACTCATGTGACAAAGACACAATTAATAAACTAGTTTTGTAGGGTAAGTGATTAAATAATGTCTTCATTTGATTAACTTATATTTTTTAACACGTGTTCCATCATACATGGCTGGTTCAAAATCAAATACCAGGCACCACATTTTTTACTGTTATTAGCACAAAAAAAGCTACCACCATTGTAAATCGAGTTACCAGCATGTGACAATTTGTTTCCTCCAAGAAAATATATTACCAATTTGTTTATTTCTGAAGTCCGAGTTATTATTTTTACATAATAATACTATTTCTAATACTAAAAGTCTAAACAAATGACAATAATGATAATGATGGAGAACTAGTCTGGAGCATGAAAGGAGAGAAGTCCAATCTAAAATTATGAGATCTGGAAGATGTAGTTGGAGAGAATGTAATGAATACGTAAGTTAGTTTAATACCTTTATCAACGCTGCTTTTGCGGGTTTGTCCTTTGTAATGGATCTCAACATAAGGATCTATCTTACCTTCAAAGGAATTAACATCAAATTAAAAGCCAAGAACTAACCAAAAATAAAAGAGATAACAAAGATCTGAATGTTAGAAGATAGAAATTAAAAAATTTTACCAAGAAATTCAGATCGTTTGAGACCTTTCCCACTGATCAGATCAACCTCGAGGATTCCCACAGCCATCTATGTCTCTCAAGAGTTTTTTTCTAAAAAGAAATATATTGGGTTTGTTTGAAGTTTTCTAAACCAAAAAAAAAGAAGAAGATGAAATCTTGTGAGACATAATGAACAAGTGGTTATGTCAGAGAAAGTCCTTAAATACGGAACTGGTTCACATTATTTATTTATTACTACTATTCTTTATTTATTTTCCAGTTTCAAATACTTGTACCAGACCAAACCAAACCAAACCATTATCTAGAGGAGGAGGCGCCTAACTTATGTTATCTGGTCTGCACAACCAAAATAAATAACCATAATAACCCATACCGGTTTGACGTATGACGATTGGCTCCTTGAAAATGGAATACTAACCAACCAAAAGAAAAACCCAAGCCTTGGACTTTTGTCCAAAATAGACCTAAGAAACATCAGGCCATCATTAACCCAGGAACCCCAAATGGGGTTCCTGTTTTTTTTTGTTTTTTTTGCATTTTTCTTTTTTTCTAATTAAAAAAAATAAAAAAAAAAAAAATAAAAACGAACCAATTACGGATCGTCACGTGTCAGTGGAACCCATGAACAGTGTAAAAAACCCTCAAACAGTTTTTATTTAGAAGTTTTAAGAAGCGGTTCTTACACTATTCACGGGTCTCACATATTAGTGGGGCCCGCAAACAGTGCAAGAACTCCGTTAAGAAACTTGGGATAAAGATGCCCTCGTAATGTCTTCTACTTCTATACGAGTGTGCTTAAATAAAAGTAAAAGCTTAACCAAACTTCTTCATAAAAATATTAAAAAATAAAAACCAACAAACTGAGAAAGATCTCTACTCTCATCACATCACAAATATCTTTGGCAGAGTTCTGAGGACACAGAGAACACGACTAGAGAAACAAAGCTCATAGAGAGTTGCACAAAGTTTTTGGTCTGAGAGATAAGAAGCTTTTCTAAAATAAGTTTCATCTTGGAGATGCCTCCACAGATCTGGACCTTGATCCAGATGGCGACCTTGAACCCGCTCTTCCACCACGACGCCTTTCCTCTGGTTCGTAGCCCGGTTTTCTATTAAAAAAAAAAAGAGAGCAGTCAATGTGCAAACACTGACTTTCACTTACTCTCTAATCAGACACAGTGACGTCTCACTTACACTCTAATCTCATTGTCTCCATTTCTGTCCTGGTTTAGAGCAGCACCACCTTCATAGCCAGGTGAATAAGACCTGCGTCTGTATTTTCCATCACCTCTTGGTGGTGATCGTGGACGTTCCTCATGTCTTCTCCTTGGAGATGCTGAATAGTCTGCTCCTCTTCTTCTTGCTGCAGGAGAATAAGACCTGTAATACCATCATGTAAATCATATTAGTCTTGAGAATGATGTAAAAAAGCTGAAGTGATGACAACGTGTTATTACCTTGATCGGTGTCTGCCTCTAGAGTCTGACGGACGACGAGGAGAGCGTGATCTAGAGATTGAACGTGAACGAGACCGTCCTGTGACCAAACAAACATAGATATACTCAAACTGTGTAGATAAACCAATGCATCACAATCTCTTGCTATTGAAACACATATCAAGTAAATAGTTATAGAGATAATTACTAACCATGAGAACGACCTCTAGAACCTGAAGGTTCCCTGAAAAGTTGAGACATACACATATCATTGTGATTATTTCATTCCAAACTTCTTTGTATACACAATAAACTTACATGCATTACTTATGAATGCGATTTGATTGGTAACTACTTGGCTTAAGCAATCAAAATATGGAAACATACCTACTACGAGTCCTAGTCTTCACACGCATCTCCTCAGGCCTTTTCCTAGACTCTGAAGCAACAACCACAGTTATCTCTCTCCCAGCAAAGACTCTCCTGTTCATGCTTCTTTGAGCCTCTCCAGCATCATATGCATCAACAAACTCCACAAAAGCAAAACCCCGAGGTTCCCTGCATGATTCAGTCGAATCTTATAGTTCCAGGTGGTTGATGGATGATAACAGAAGCACATAACACCAGAACAAAAGCTAGGTTTACCAGTAAAACCACCCTATGCTCAACCACTAAACTGTATACCTTTCTCAAAGACCTCAGCTTCTGAGAACTTCTATGAAAAGCAGAGCTCTACTTACTCAAGAGCTGGTCTTTTCTTAACACTTCAAGCAGAGTAACTCGAAAAGGCGCAAGTGATATCTTGTAAAACTAAGTACCACTTGATTCCAATGTTAAGTTATCTTCAAGTCACCTTCGCCAATAAACTTAAATTGAATAGCTTCATAAGGAACAAGCCTCAGTTATTACAGCTTCCACAGAACACTCTTGACTTCCAAACAAAACATTCTTCACTACTTGACCCTTAATATCCTTTAGGATCAATAAGCTAAGCATTATTTTCATGAGGGCTTCATCAAATGTGGGGCTTGGTCTTGTTTTAACTTCAAGCCAACATACCCCCTGGGGAAACCATTCCAACATTTAATTTTACTATGGAAAAAGCAATCCAAAAACAGAAAGCTCTAAAAACTCAAGACCTCAACCAAAAGGGTCTCTTCTCACTCCAGCACTTAGCTCCATCAATAAATGGAGAAACAAAAAAGAAAAACCTAAACGCAGTTTTTGCACACCTTGACAAATAACATATGAACACTCATTCATTTAGAGTAACATAGTTCACCATTCATAATCAACATGGCTCAAATCACTGAAGAAGAATCATATACTAATCAGGATATAACTAGTCAATCTATAGAATATTAACCAAATTGAAGTCAGAGTACTCATTGCATCTTAGATGAGGGCATAAAGAGTAAGGAACAAGGCTCACCCTGAGTAATAGTCTCTGGGGATATAGACATCCCTCACAGGTCCAAACCTCTCAAAGGGCACACGAAGCTCTTCTGGTCTACAAAAAGTCTAAGCAAGTGAGCTCAAACTCTGAGCTTTAAAAATCAGAGAAAGAACATACCTGCAATCGAGAGGAATGTTTCGAACCAAGAGACTTCCTGAGCTAGATCCCTTGCGTCCACCACCACCATAACCACGTCTAGGAGGAGGAGGAGGGCTTCTTTCTCGACCACCGTATCCTCTCCTCGGAGGACTGTAATAAGGAGGACTGTATCTCCTCATCACTACAACAACCTATGTTCAAACGAGATCAAGAAAATGGAAGGAATCTTGGAAGAAAAGTAATAAATTAGGGTTTACAATCAGAGAATTAACCTGCGACGGGGCTTGAAAGGAGTAGCGGAGAAGATAGTCAAAAGAAAAAAAAGACAGATCTAAAGTGAACCCTAAGCTTTTGTTTTGTAAGAAAAGGAAGGGAGAGTAGGTGGCCCATCTCTATAATGGGCTTGGCCTTCTACAATTTTGCGATTTTTCGTTTTAGCATTTTTTAACTTTTAAGATAAAATTTTATTTTGACATTAAGAACTGAATAGTTTTTTTTATGACATAAAAACTGCATAGTTCTTGTCAACGTTTTCTGGCGTTGTTGGTATGTGATATTTTTTTATTCGTTACACTATATAACTAATGAAAAAAACATGAAAAGTATGTTTGTCAACAAATATATTATAGTAGATATAGTTTTTAAAAGTAGAGAAATTAGGACTCACACCAAAATCAGATTATATTGTAGAGATAGAAAATTTAACGACTTGATTGGAAAAAATAATACGATAAAGAGTTTGGAAAACAAAAAATATATTATGAGACATATTTTTCAAAACATGTCATGTAATCCAAGTGTCTCATGAAAGTAAAAGGAGTTTAAACTGATTAAGTATGTTGATTACGTTGGTTGGTTTACATGTAACCCTTGTTAGTTGTTACAAAAATGAACAGGTCCAATAAATGGTATAACACGATGGTGAATCTCTTATCAGATGTATGAGTTTCTTGCTTTCTTTATTAAAATATGTTTGTAAATTTATAGCTTAGCTATATTTTATAATCACATATCCAATGTAAAACTTATACTGCTTATATTATCCCAGCTGAAATGATCTTGAGAATGTACTATTAACCAACGTTATAACAACATGACAAACATAAAATTAAGTAAACACACAACATGTACCACACCAACCCTTTTTAAGATGTCTTTTACAAACCACAAGGGTTGCAAAAGAAAACATTAAATCTGATCATCATTTTGGAGCTGAAGAAAGCTCCACCATATCCCCAGTATATTCCATATCCTTGAAAAGGACTTCCTACTGAAGAATCACCCTACCTACCGAAAAGGATTCTCCACCATTTGTCACTCAAAAAAAAAAAAAAAAATCTATAACATCTCAAGTTGTGATATGTAAAAAGGTTTCAGATAATTGATTTGATTACCTATGTCACTAAAGTTGGTTTACATTTTTCATCACACATCCATTTAGAACTCGGTTAAGCGTGCTTAGGATGAAGTAGTGAAAGAATTGATGACTTATCGAGAACTGATTGGTGATATCGTACGAGTGAAGCCAAAAAGTGGTAATTATGGATCATAAAACAATGATTTCGAGCCTTGTTACATTTACGCACCGATTGTTTGAACGGGATGAGCCACCAAGTCGAGTGAGCAGGCGTAGATGGCCCATTAGCTGTAAGTGGTCGGGGATTACAAAATCATGCATGCTGACATGAGTTAATAAATATAAACAAATTTCTCTCAATTGTTTTGGCATTCTAATAATAAAATCACATTTATGCTTGCTGATTAAATGCAAGAAGAGTGACAAAATTGAAAATCATGTTTACAAAAGAGAAAAGTTCGAGAAAATGTGTTAGAAGTTTCCTGGTTTATAACTTAAATTCAATTGACGGCAACTGAATTGACCAAAAGTTTTTATATAGTATTTCTTTTGTCTCAGAATATATTCTTACACAAGGTTCATATCTTTATTAATCTCTGCATAAGCTCAATAAAAAGGTACGCAAAATAAAATTTGTATGAGATGACATAGTAATCAAAATGCAACTATGTATCTAGTCAAACAGACAGAAAAAAAAGCCTCCAATCAGTATTTGAGGAGCAAAACTACAACCAGTATCACAAAATCACTACACACAATATTACAACACACAAGGAGACGTAAGACCCTAACCACAAGAAGTAACCACATCCCTTATCTACCTACTACAAACCAACTGTTTTCTTCTTGTTAAAACCTTTTATCTGGTACTTGTCTTTGGTTTTCAATCCAACAACTTTCTTGGTATCCTTACCCGGGTCAACTTTGGCCGGTTTAGCCATGCTTTCCTGTAGTTGTAACAAGGCTCTGACCACTTGGTCCATGGTCGGTCTTGACTTAGGTTCAGACGAGATGCACTGCACAGCAATGCTAGCCAATCTCACTGCCTCTTCAGGTTTGTACTGTGACTCAAGACGAGAGTCCACAATTAGTAGAACCTTTCGCTTGCTTGTGAGGAACGGTCGAGCCCAGTCCACAAGGTTGTGCTCCCTGGCTGGTCGGTTATGGTCTAATGCTCGCCTTCCAGATAGTATTTCTAGAAGCACAACGCCGAAACTGTACACGTCGCTTCTAGCATTCAAGTGACCTGAAAGAAAAGACAGAAAACATATAAGAGTATGAAAACAAGAATCAAGCATGTAAAACTATGCCACTCTTGACATTATATAACAAATTTTTCATTATCTAACCATTGATTGTATCATATCTTAGTACCTGTGGACACATACTCAGGAGCAGCATAGCCAAACGTACCCATGACTCTTGTACTAACATAGCTTGTTTCTCCCATTGGACCGTCCCTAGCTAACCCAAAGTCTGAAAGTTTTCCATTGAAGTCCTGTTGTCAACACAATAGAAACCAAGTTAAGTCTTTGATTAAAGAGAACCAATGAGACTTCTATTAGAAAGAGCGTTATACCGAGTCGAGCAAGATGTTTGAGGCCTTGATGTCTCGGTAAATGACTTTGACAGGGTCACTATGAAGAAACGCAAGACCTTTAGCTGCATCAAGCGCAACCTTAACCCGTAAGGTCCAAGAGAGTGGCTTACTCTTCACACCAGCTGCTTCAAAACCATTCAAACATAAGAACAAACAATCTCCTAAAAAGAGTTTCAATAAAAATAGTTTGGTTTATGAGTTATGACTCACTTGTGAACAGATGATCCTCAAGACTACCCTTATGCATAAACTCATACACAAGAAGTCTTTGCTCATCTTCCAAGCAGTAACCAATCAGTTTAACTAAGTTTGGGTGACTTAACTGCCCCAAGTAGTTAATCTCTGTCTGAATTCACAATAAAACACATCAGAGTTAGAGAATCAAACAATGAAAATTTGATAGATTGAGGAGACATAACAAGAACAATGTTGTGTTGTAACATACCAGCCATTCTCGGTGACCTTGAAACCCATCAGGGTTAAGACGCTTGACAGCAATTACAAGACCGGAGCTAGATTTAGTTGGAGTGAGAGTTGTCTCATCGATCCAACCTCTATAGACAGTTCCGAACCCGCCTTCTCCGACAACAGAGTCCGATCTGAAGTTTCTGGTCGCGAGTTTAAGTTCGTTAAAGGTGAAGCTTTTGACGTTCGCGTTGCTAAGTATCTCTCCTTCTCTCTTATGAGCTGCTGATGATGAAGATTGAACACTTGAGAGGTGAAGGTCGTAGAGACCACTGCTCTTATCTGCAGAACACACACAAAGCGTTGACCAAAGTCAAAATCGAGGAGAAAGAAAAAAAAGTGTGAACCTTTACTTAGATCACGTGAAGATTCTTGAAAATATGGTTACTTTTGTTAAAACCCATCACTGATTAACTCATGAAAGATCGAATCTGAAGGAAAAAATCAAACTTTTTCAGGAAAATTTTATAAAAAAGGAAACTTTTTTGAAGTTGCAGAGAACGTACTATTGACACGAGAGCTGAGGCAAGAACCCATTACTAGAAGCAAAAGGAAGCAAGCTTGTTGTGCTCTTCTTGAACTGTGTTTGTGTTGAACAGAGAGAGAGAGAGAGATGGGTGTTGATGATATACGAGAGGCAACCAAAGAACGATGAGAGAAGAAGAAGAGAGGTCTTTTTTTCTGTGTGAGAAAGAGTACAAAACACACAAAAGAAGACACAAAGTGTTCTTTGACTACCAAAGGCAGATGATGGAACCGAGTTGAAGAAAATAATAGTTTAATAATTTGATATCCATGAGCTTTCCTCTCCTTTAGTTTTACATTTTATAGATTTTGTTTTGTCTGCAATGTTAATATAGCTTTAACGTGCAGAAAGATCAATTAATAAGGTTCGATGTACAGTGAGCTAAAGTCTCAAAAGAACTGACTCAAATGGGTCATGAGATTTTGGAATCTTTTGCCGGCCGCCTCAACTCGCCTTGGTGGGGTTTGATGCAAATGTCTATTTTGTTTTTTTTGTGTTGTCCATATAGAGTATAATTAACATGAGTCTTTTAAGGTAGAGTTTTTAGCTTTTCTAATAGACGTTTCTTAGTTTTTAACTAAGAAAACCATAAGAAACGTCTCTTAGCTGAAAAAATGTATAAAAAAAAAACAAATTTTACGTTAAGAACCCCACCTTAAGAGATCCGGGATTAATCATGGTCTTATGGTTTGGGTGTTAAATGATGAGACATATTCTTGGTTTAGTGTTATTCATCTGACATACAAAAGCAAGTTTCGACCTTGTGGAGATGGATAAAGTTTTGTACAAGTTAAGAAAAGCAAGATTTGCAAGAAAATATCTAAGTATAAGTTTTAGGTTCTACAAGTAGGTAAGAAAATACACTTTACCCTCAAAAATTATAATGCAAATAATCAGTACTATAGAATTTAAAGCTTACACAAGTAGATAAGAAAATAAAGATTTGTAAGGAAAAAGTTACTTATGTTGAAGACAATTAAACATAATTAACTTAGGATCATGGAGCAGAAGTTTCGTACATATAAAAATGACCTACGCAAAACACAGATTTTAAAACTAGACATAGCCAATCACTGAACTAAGTTGTATCGATAAATTTTCAGAAAAAAAATCTTTACTGCTTACTTCACACTTATAAAAATAGTTGATTGAAAATTATAATAAAATGCATTGTCAGATCCGACACAACCCAATGAAACATTGTGTTAGACTTCGAATTTTTCTAAATCTAGTGAAATATTGTGTTAGATTTCGAAAATTTCTGAATTTTTTGACAGAAGCATATACTTCTAAAAATATTAAAATTAAAAATGTTTATAATTAACAAAATCTCAGATCCGATGATGTGATTACTATAGTTCTTATTTTTGTTGTTACTATTTGTTAGACCGTTTTGGCAGCATTATATTAGTGGAAATGGAGTGAGGTTAGTGGTTAAATTGTCAAACAATGTCTCAACAAAAAAATGTCAAACAAAGAAAGAAAACAGCGAAGTGAAAAGAGTTGATCCAACTCTATGTGAGTTAAACGTTGTGTTAAAATGTTATAAAACAAATCATTTAAAGATGTTCTTATTTGTTATCGAATTTTACAGCACCTATCGAATTTTACAGGGTAGTAACATCATCAGACATTATTACAAACCATTTTGTATACAATTGTGGAAACAGTGTAATGACATGATTTTTAACAACAACAGTTTGAAAAGTATTGAATCTAATCAAATCAAAGTGGTTGATCGAGTTATCCACAATTCCTGCAGTTTGAAATGCAAAAACTTTCCAAAAGTCAGCGATTCACTTTTATTTACTTTTCTTTTGGTTTATAAGTCACACTATCATTAATAAGCTTTTATTTTACAATTATAAGACATCATTTTCAATACTTTTATGATATCCAAAAATTATAGGAAGACGAGATTACAAAATGGGTTAGTGAAAGACATATAAAAACCTGTTTGTCAATGACCACACATAAAAGGTTAAATTATCAGAAAACAAGGTTATGAATTCGAATTGTTGATATAGAAAAAATGGATAGTTTTATGGATATAAAGTCACATCGTTTAGTTTGACACACATAAAACGTGTTTTTTTCACAATCTTATATATTTGTAGACTTAAATTATTATTAAATCGTCAGATTAACAATTAGTATAAAAATGGCAAACTCTTGTTTCAGGTAGATGAACCCCAAAATACGCTACCACGGAAAGATGGACGACTTTTCAAGCCTCTCTTTGACCCCCCTTGCTAAGGTCACAATTGTTTGGTCGTTACGCATATAAGTTCAGCGTCAACTAATAATAATAAATACATTTTTTTAAAAAAGTTTAAACAGGTGCGGAAAATTAAAGATACTCGTATTAACTACATATTAATGTGGATTTCTTCAAACATGGTCTGACTTACGATACAAAAAAAAATGGTCTGACTAGTGAGATAAAACATTTGTTAGATTTCCATGGTCAGGTCAAAATCCGTACTCACTTTTTTTATTTTCATGGTCAGGTCAAAGACTCTCATTTATTACAACTTGAGTTCAGTTTTTTCAACTGTTTTTGACATTCGGAGCTCTTCTTTTGGACTTTTCCGTCTCTTTTACTATATTCACGTTAGTTCCCACTGAGCTGTTTTTACTTATTAAATAATACGTTTTGTATATACAACAAAAAAAAAAGTTTCTCCATAATTTTGTTTTCTTTACTTTCCATGGTTTTTCCTAACTTTAAACGTTTTCATGATTACGGACAAATAAAAAAATATATTCTAAAAGCTTAAAGGTCAAAATTGATAAGCCAGTGATAAATAAATAAATAAATATAACTAAATACCCACTCGTTGAACCCCGTGGCCGGGTTTCATAATTCAAAAAGTAATGTACTTTTCTTAAAGTGGCTGACACCATTATTCAGAGATCAAATATAACAAAAAAATACTAATGGAAGTGGTACCACTATTATCTGGTTATTGTTGATGATTAAAGAACAGTAAAGCAGTTTTGATGATAAGATTTAACGGTACGATGTCACTATACAAAACATAGTTGAAAAAGATAGCGACAAGAGTTAGAAAAATGTACCAACATGCATCGTACAAACTAACTACAGCATCACCAAACTTTTAAAACATTAATTAAGAAAATGATAAACTGGATGACCACTAGGACGAGTGTAGTATTGAGAATTGATGGGTATCAATGAAACAAGTGTTTTGGTAAAGAAAAGCCCAGAAGATTGTAATTGGGCTGATAAAACTTGCACTTTGGGCTAGACCAAAACACACTAAGATCAGGAAGATGTAATAATACAAGAGAGATTTTTTGTAAGCTCACACAAATGGCCAAGAAAATGATTGTTGCGTTCTCAAGGTAACATACAACTCAAGCAAAGAGTAATATAATCATTACTTGTATCAACTTATTCATTTTTTTTATCACTGAGACTGAAAAAAGCAAAAGGATCGAGATTTTCTTAGTGACTCATTAGGCGCTTTTCTTCACCTCCGCAGCCTTGATGATGTCGATAAACTCAGGCTGCAGAAACAAGAATAAAAAACATATTAGATTATGTTTGAAACAAACTAAGAGAAAACACAATATATGTTACCTTTAGAGAAGCACCACCGACCAAGAAACCATCAACATCAGCCTGACCACCTAGCTCTTTGCAGTTACCACCATTGACGGATCCTGACAGTTTATTTGTGTAAATAACGTAAGTAAGTATCAAAGAAACTTCGTGGAGGCATTTGGTTCGAATCAAAGTGCTGTGTCATATGATATGGTATTACTGTTTACCTCCGTAAATGATGCGGGTTGTAGCAGCGACATCATCACTCACGTTCTTTGCAAGCCATTTCCTCAGCTCATCATGTACCTGTTCGTAGACGAGAAATAATATTTGTTTTTCATGTATCAAATCATGGCGATAATTAGCTGCTCACACGCATAGAGTAGTAACTTACTTCCTGAGCTTGGGCTGGGCTAGCAACCTTTCCGGTTCCAATGGCCCACACTGGTTCATAGGCTATAACAACATTTGACCAGTTCGACACTCGATCTGCCATTACCAACAAAAGAAACTTCCTTTTAAGAAAAATGGCCAGTAAAACATTTCTGTGCAGTTCGGAGTCAAACAATGACAAAGTATAATAAGTGGAGTGTAAATATCAAGATAAATTGACCAGGTGCTGCCTTCCTAAAGCAGCTATGCACTTAGAGCAGGTACAAACAATAACTGATCTCACCAGAACAGGTCCTAATGTCAAAGAGAACGAACTAAAATAGGTTAAAGATATAAAACTGGTTAACAATATAATACATACCAGCAATAGCTTTAGTCTGGGCAGCCACAACATCCATGGTCGACCCAGCCTCCCGCTGCTCAAGAGTCTCACCAACACAAGCAATCACTTTCAAACCTTGAGCAAGTGCATAGGCAACCTTATCTCCGACAAACTACAAATGTAGGATAACAGGTTAAATATCATAATCATCGTTCTGAAATCCAATGTACAGTCGTTTTTTTATGTAATAATCAAAGGTCACCAACCTCATTTGATTCATTGAGGAGTGCCCTTCTCTCAGAGTGCCCAAGGATAACCCATGGGATGTCCAAGTTCACAAGCATCTCCGCACTGCACACAAATAACACAAGGCATAAGAGGCAGGATTTAATATGAAACAAGACAAAGAAGAGCAAACAAAACGAAGAAATTAATTTGTTTCTAAAGCAAACAGAACTAAGCGGCGAGAAGATCTCACCTCACTTCACCAGTGAAGGCACCTCCTTTCTTAACCCAGCAGTTTTGAGCCGCAACATAGAAGTCAGACCTCAATGTGCTCTTAACAAGAGGAAGAAACACATATGGAGGGCTAACCACAACCTCTGCACTTGCAGAATTTCCATTAGATACTGCTATAAACATTACATAAAACCAAAGCATATTTGGCATAGACAGAAAAACAAAACAAAACAAACAACAACCACTTGATAGATTTGATCATCAGAAACAAACATTTAATCAAACCACAACTTCCCACACAAAACTGTTTGTATTCCCAAATCCAAGTGAGAATATACGTTTTTATCAGATTAAAGGCAATTCATAAACTCTTCTAATTAGTAATTAACATATCCTGTTTAAACCTAATCAAGATCGAGATATCTAGGCCACATGCACATACCTACGACATCCTGTGAAGGTACTTGAGCTTCGTTAAGAGTGTTGACAATCTTCTTCACCTCCTCAGCAGTTCCGTTCTATAATTGAGATTCAAAATTCACAACATAACATAAGCATCTTCCTCTCAAGAAACAAGAGCATGATCCATGCACAGATTCAATCAAAGATTCAACACCAGAACAGCTGATGATTAACTCGTATTCAAAACCGAGAACACGCAAAAGAGATAGATCTAGCATCGAATCGATAAATCTCAACGATCGGTACTCGATCATAAACCCTAGATCTGGAAAATTCAATTTCAATCAAGCGAAACAGTGAACTAAAACCTTAAAACGATCTACAAAGTGAGATTTCTCGATCTAATAATTCAACTGATCGGCGAGAAAGTAAAGAAGATTCGCTTACGCATTTCCAGTTTCCTCCGACGAAGAACTTTCTGGCCATCTTAAACGACGATGATCACGAGATACGACGATGGAGAGCCAAAGAAGATAGATCGAGAGCGAGAGTGTTCAGTGGCCGTTGTCTCTCGCAGGGGTCACTAATATATAAAATTAAAATATTTTATAAAGAGTTTGGAAATTACGATCGTGTCTAGGTATAGAGGAATATTCCCCTGAGTGGACTAAGGAAAGAAGAGGGTAATAAAGTAATTGATGAGGGAGGAAGAAATATTGTCGACGTGTAGGCCAAGGTCTGGAAAGTAAAGGGTAATAACGTAAATTTACGAGTAATGCTGCGTGGACAGTGCTGCTGTTATAATATGGTTTTACGGCCCATTAAAATACATCACGAAAGGAAATAGATAGAGCCCATTAAGCATGTTCTTCGTTTATAGTAGTTTTGTTTTCTACAATTCCTTAAAACAGTATTTTGTCGTTCTGAAAACTGAATTTTATGTTCCGGTTATCTTCTTTTGTCTGATTTTGAGTAACCCATTTGATTTGTAAGTCTTGAAATTTGACTCTGTAAATCCTAATATTTTGAATTCAATTGTGTAATCTAAAGGTTAAAAAATCAAACTGGTAACATATTTGTTTATCACCATTGAAAATTGTCTTTCAATAATCTCGGCTCTAAACATGTGTCAAAAAATATATGGTCTATTAAGCCTGGGCATTCAGATATTCAGTTCGGATTTGAGGTTGGGTTTTGTCGGATCAGGTCTTTCGAGTCTTAAATATTTAGACCCAATAGGATAATTAGAATTTATCGGTTCAAGTTCGGTTCGGATCTTGTCGGGTCCGGATCGATTTGGGTCTTAGATTATTTGACTCAATAGGGTAATTAAAAAAATTCGGTTCGGATCCGAATTGGGTTCGGTTCGGGTCCTGCCAGATCATGTCCAAAAATTAGCCAAAACACACAAAAAAATTGAAAATATTTAAAATTCTCAAAATATACAAAATTTTACCTAAAATTGATATGAAGACATGAAAAATACCTAAAATTTATTCGATTACTTGAACTATATTTTTAAAAATCTAAAATTTTACATGCAACCGAAAACTATACCAAAAAACTCTAAACCCCAAACTTTTAAAAAAATATTTTTAATACCAAAAAGATACTAAAAACACCCATATACTTAATATATACTAAAAGTTTTGGGTATCTCGGGTATCTTATCCTCCACAATAAGACCCAATGGGATAAAATGACATTACCCGTATCCAATCCGAACCGATTTTTTCGAGTCGATTCCAATACGAGTTTTCGGATCCGGGTAAAATACTCAGAACTATGGTCTATATATCTAACCATGTTCATTTTGTGTAAAATGTAAATAACTTAATTGCCATTTACATAATTTGTTTTTAAAAAGTTGCGTTGGTTGTATAATTAGTTAATCAGCCTAATTGGTGTCATTGACAAATGACAATAGTAGCGGAGAAGGAGACATGGAAGTGTCGTCTCTACTAAAGAAAGCACAACAAGTGGCTAAACACAAAAGGGTGCGTAAAGGTTTAAGAATCAGCTTCCTCGACATCTTCTTACATAGAAATCGAATCTATTTGACTTTGGTCGTAAGTGTTCAAACTTCTACGATCTATCTTAGTAAACACGTGTCCACATATGACTATCAGAAACCGCGTCTATCTATTTATCATCTCTTTCTCTTTTCCATTAATATATAGTTTGCTAAAGTCAATTTTTTCTAATAATATTTTTAAAATCCTATCACCTAAAAATGATTAAAATAATTTTTTTATTTTACAAAAAATATGATATATATTTTTATTTTAAATTTTTTTAAATCTTATTTCTAAAACTCCAACTCATATCTCTAAATCTTAAGTCTAAATTAATTAACTCTAATAATATAAATATATATTTATACCATTTAATAAAATTCATTTATCTCTTTAAAAACTATTTTATGGTAAGAAAAATAAAGGTATCTTAGAATATTTCTTATTTATTAATTACACTAAATAATAATATTGATCCTAACCAATAACTATAATATAATTGGGACACTCAAATCTGTCCATTAAGAGCATCTTTAAAAAAGCATATCCACAAAAGCAACATTCCATATCTACTAAATTTTTCTTTGAAACGAGTAAATTGGTATATACATAAAAATATATTAGTAAAACTAATCCGATAAAACTAATTTTGAGATTAGCAAAAAACAGGTTTAGATTTTGGATTAAATCACACAAAAAGTAAGAACCAATAAAAAAACAGCAAAAAGACTAAAAACATGACCAAAATCAAATATAAAAAAAAACTATATTTAACCAAATTAACTATTTTTTTTCACGGCCATAACCAAATCCACTTTTTTCAATTATTTACAACTTTGCCTAAACTTAACCGACGAACATGAAAAGACGAAAATAATTCATTTCCTTTTCTAAAAAGTCCAGCTGTTCGTCACTAATAAATATAAATAAAACACTTATACCACACGTATATGCCTATACAAACAGTCTTTATCTATTTATCTAATATTTATAAAAACATTTAACTCTCTCTTCATAAATAAACACCTACAAACCCGTGAATCGTTTTACTTTCCCATTTTTACAAAACATGGCCAAAACGCCACCGCCAATCTCTCTCCTCCTCCTCCTCTCCGCCGCCGTATTTCTCACCCTCCCCGCCGCCATCTCCTCCATCGGCGTCAACTACGGTACTCTCGGAAACCTCCCTCCTCCGACTCAGGTTGCGAACTTCCTCAAGACTCAGACTTCCATAGACAGCGTCAAGATCTTCAACGTGAACCCCGATATCCTCCGTGCCTTCGCCGGAACCGGAATCTCCGTCGTCGTCACCGTCCCTAACGGTGATATTCCGGCGTTAGCTAACGGAGTAGAAGCTCGTCGGTGGGTTTCTGCTAATATATTGCCGTTTCATCCTCAGACGAAGATCAAGTACATCTCCGTTGGTAATGAGATTCTTCTCTCCGGTGATGATAACATGATCAAGAATCTTTTGCCGGCGATGAAGAATCTTAACGCTGCTTTGTTTCGTGCTGGTGTTAAAGATGTTAAGGTCAGTTTATCTCTTCATTTCCTAATCTCCAGATTTTTTTTTTCTGTTTTTTGGTGAATAAAATAATTAATAGTAATATATTTTATGTCATTAATGACGTCATTATTAGTTAGTAATTGATGGTTGGCGTGAAAAATGCATTGATTGCGCATAGAAATTTGGGAAAATTTGAAGTTAAAATCAAAAATCAAAATTCTTAGTTCTTACACAACTGCTTAAATGTACTTCAACGTCTTCCTCTCTCTTTTGCTGTTAATTTTTCATTTATAAAAAAAAAGTAAAAATATCACAAATAAATTTTGAAGAAGCTAAAGTGAATGAATGATAATCATTCAAAGGTCCGACCATATAGACCATCCCACGTGCTTGCTTGTCTTTTATATTAAAACTGATGACATATGAGAAAACAAGTACTAAACTGTCTTTTTTATTATTACATCACAAATACATGTATGCACTGAGTAAAAAAAATCGAATAATATATCAATTTCGTATGAAATTTAGACTAAATTTGATATTCATTTGTAACTTGTTAGATAATAATTGGTTTTAATATATACTTTTTGTTAAAATTCGGTTTCAGGTTACAACTGCACATTCACTTAACATCATAGCTTATGAACTTAACGGTGCACCAAGCAGCGGTCGATTCAGACCTGGATGGGACAAAGGCGTGTTGGCTCCAATCCTAGCTTACCATCGCCAGACCAAGTCTCCTTTCATGGTCAACCCTTACCCTTACTTCGGTTTCGACCCCAAAAACGTCAACTTCGCCATCTTCCGCTCACCGTACAAGGCGGTTCGTGACCCGTTAACCGGCAAAGTCTACACAAACATGTACGATACTCTCATGGACTCGACTTACTCAGCCATGAAAGCTCTTGGCTACGGTGATGTTGACATCGTCGTTGGTGAGACGGGCTGGCCATCTGCCTGCGATGCGCCTTGGTGCTCTCTTGAAAACGCGGCTTGGTTTAATCTCAACATTATTAAACGTGCACAAGGCCAAGGGACACCGCTCATGCCTAATAGACGGTTCGAGACTTACATTTTCGGTTTGTTTAACGAAGAAGGCAAGCCCGGTCCAACCGCGGAGCGAAACTGGGGGCTATTCCGGTCAGATTTCTCTCCGGTTTACGACGTTGGCCTCCTTAGAAACGGACAAGGTGGTGGTGGTGGTCGTCGTCCAGCACCAGCATTGCCCGCGCCTAGTGGTAAATGGTGTGTGGCCAAGTCGGAGGCCACTGATGCGCAGTTGCAAGGGAATATTGACTGGGTGTGTAGTCAAGGTGGCGTTGATTGTAAACCGATCCAAACCGGTGGTTCGTGCTTTAACCCGGGCAGCGTGAGGTCGCAAGCATCTTTTGTGATGAACGCTTATTTCCAGAAAAACGGACGCAGTGACGGGTCGTGTAACTTCAGTGGAACAGGAGTTGTGGTAGGGAACAACCCAAGCAATGGTGCGTGTAAGTACTAAGTGACAAGTCTTTCAAGGAGATTTGTCTATGTAACATGATGGTTTCCTTGAGGAACTTTTTTCATGTGTTGGAGAGATCATTAGCTTTGTGTTTAATTTCGGATATTTTTCTAATTTTAAGGATTATTCGTTCCTTTTTCTTTTCAAGTCCTTTTATTTGAATAAAACGAAGAGGAACTTCTTATTTGCTTTTGTCCTACGTTTAAACGCGTTGATCACGCTGTCTTGTGGTCTTTATGTTTGATATAGGTGGTCCATCAATCTATAAAGCAATATGAACGTTAGAACATAATCTTATCAACAAGATAATTATGTTTTCCAGGCCGGTTCCTCGACCAATCAAACATTGGTAGGTGGGTGTGACACCAGTATATGAGAGACTCCACTTTCACAATTGAGATTTACTTCCTCCGTTTCAAAATAAGTGTCATTTTAAAAAAAAAATTTTGTTGCAAAATAAGTGTCGTTTTCGACTTTCGATGCAAAATTTATTAATTTTATGTTGCAGATTATTTTTCTATTGGTTGAAATATGGTTAGGTGTATAGGTAATTGTGTTTTTATATAGAAAAAAAGCAAAATTAATTGTTTTCTTAATCCGTGTGCAAAAACCTAAAATGACACTTATAATGAAACAGAGGGAATATGTTTTCAGAAAAATCACGCAGAGGGCATAATCGAGTTTTAATAAATTACAAATTTAATTTTCTAGTGTATGGATTTGTAAATATGCTTCTTGATCGACTTGATTAGTATTTCCTCACCAATGGCCACCGAATGTCATCGAGGATCACTACTAATTGGTTTGTAAATGAGGTTGGTAAACCTTAAGCATGATGTTTTTTTTCTATGGTTAGTGACAGGCCTAGCCTTGAAATATTATGGACAGGAAGCCAAAAAATGTAAAACAAAAAACATTGGGTAAAGCACTTAAAAGTAACGAACCCTTCACCTGTCGATTTTTATGATGATCATTGTCAACTGAGTAAAAAAGATTTGGTCAAATGAAAAACCAAAATCTTATTTATTATAAACATGGCCGGAAGAAGATGTTTTTATGGCTTCCACTCTGGACCGCTACTAGCTAGTGAGCAGTTACTACAACTACAGGGTGACACCATCTAAAATCGTCTTCTGCTCACTCTTTGATCGAAGTATAGTTTCATATGTGGTTCTAAAATATTTTACCTAGAGTTTAATGTCCCAGGGTTCAAAACATCGTTTGTGCTCTTTCTTTTCAGTATTTTGTAACTACATGCTAAAGCTTCCAACTCTTTAGTTCATTAACAAAAAAAACTCTTGACCGGTTGGGTTAAACAAAGACAAAATTGCATAATGATTTAGAGCATGGCTCTAATTAGTAAAGTAAGTGTTGGTTTGTCCACAATATTGTTGACTAAACCAGTGTTCAACAGAAACTTTCAGTGTTGCTTTTTTCCTTGATCTTCTGTTTTCAGTCAAACACGAACAAAACACATTTATAAAGTGGCTAAACTCACACTGGTTATGATATTCTCCAATGAACATTAGAGTGTTAACATAGCGTCATATTGACATTGCTAATATTCGTATAAAACAATCATTTTGTTTCCAATTTTTTTTTTAATTATTTTACACAACTAACATTATCCTCAAATTAATTATCTACTTTTAATTAAAATTAACTTTAAAATATTTATAGTATACTCCATATGTTTCAAAAAGATATATGTTTTAGAATTTTCACTTTTATTAAGAAAATATCTAAAATTTTAGTTATTAATATCTTAATTTCCGTAGTTAACTGTTTTCCATAACTTTTAACCGGTGTAATTTCGATTAACACTTTAAAATTTATATTTTATTATTAATTAATGTATTAAAAATATAAAAATGTAACTTTTTGAAATATTTTTTTTTTCTAATTTTTTTTTTTTCGTAGTAACGGAGGAAGTATTAAATTTCAGATCCAAGACAGCTTCGGCTTCGGCCTGATGTAACGCACCAACACAAACAGTTCGATCTTATTCATATCAATCTTCCACCCCAAAAAACCAAGATATTAATAACAATCCCTCATCACAATTCATTATGGAACCAAAAAAATAAATAATAAAAAGAACTATTTTGTATATTAAATAAAAAAAGAAAGTCAAAAATATTTTTTTTAAAAGAAAGAAGAAGAGACCTAGTGAGCCATAGCAAAAGGAGGATAAGAACTGTAATTATTAATAGCTTTCTGGTGGGGCATTACTAGCATCGCCGTGTGATCCATGAAGTCTTTCAAAGCCACCACCGCCTGTAAAATTACCTTTAAGTCCTCCGCCGCCGCAAACCCTTCGCTCCCGGCGTTTCTCACGGCGTAGACGTAAAACGTTAAGCATCCTTTCCTGAACTTGAACCTCGCCATCTCCCAGTTCTTTAACTTTCTTATCATCTTCTTGTTCACTTCACCGAGCGAAATCTCCGCCGGCCAGATTCCTCCCGCCGCCGTCTTCATGGCCTCGGACTCGAACACGAAGACAACTACTTTGGACTTTCTTGTTCCTAGTCCGAGGGTTAGTGTGTGCCATGCTTGGTGAGCTAAGATGGTGAAGTTCGTGGGGAGATACGCCGCCGTGGAGAGAAGGGGTGGTGATGGTGGAGAAGGGAGGGAGAGGAGTTTGAGAAGCTCGAGTGTTCTTGCTCGCCGGATGGTGAATGATTTGACGATGATCTGGCCGCCGAACTTGAGGCCTTTGACGTCGGAGGAAGGTCTGAAGGAGATGTCCGGTGAGGATTTGGTGTCTTTCTTGTTCTTGCTTTTCTTCTTCTTCTCTTTCTCTTCCATGGTTGGGTTGGTTACTATGTTTCTTTCTTGATATGTCTCTCTTTGGTTTTTAGTTTTGTGATGATGAGAGAAGAAGTTGGTGTAACTTTGGTTGGTGCTTTTTGATTGAGCCTCTCTCTCTTTCTTTCCTTTTTGATTATTTTTTAAATTTTCTAAATTATGTTGTTAATTGAGTTTGTAATACTATAATTATTAATTCAATCCATGAGACAGGTTTCGACTTTCGAGTAAAGTTTGTTTTAGACATCAAATGCTATGCAATCAGTAGCAGACAACTAGGTTAAGTAACTTAGCTTTGAGTTTCGTAGTCAACAAGAAAACCAGTTGAGTTCTATAAATAGCCAGTGGTGCATGCAGTCACGGTTTTGAACTTTGAAAAATCGAATTAACTTTAATTTTACTCGCACACTTTAATTAATTATTTGGTAATGTATGTTATGTTCATGGGCGGATGTAGAAATAAATGTTACGGAGAGCATTATCAAAATTGTTTAAGGAACTATCTGGGACATGGAGAACACTATCAAAATTTTACATGGAATTTTTTAAAATCGTTCGGAACATCTTCTCCATCCTTGGACCATGTGGCTCCGCCACTGGTTATGTTACTATGAGGCTAGGAAGACAAACAACACGTTTCATTTACATTATTTACCAATGAAATACCCACTGAAACGAATATTTGTATAAAACATTTGAAGAGATAACCATGCGGTGATAGTCCAGAATTTGATGTTTGAATTTTGCTGACCGCGCGGATATGGATTATTGCTTTCAGCCTATTTGAATGTCCACAAAAAAAATTATTTATGAATTTTACTTCTGCCTAAAAATTAAATATGTGTCTTTAATAGATTCGGATTAAACGTTTAACCCTTTTAGTTTACAAGAAAACATCCGAAGGGATGAACTGTGCGATCTATAGTTGTTTAAGACTAGAGATCAAAACATTTAGACTAACCCAACAAATAATTATCTCTTTATGAAAACTGTCTGAAAAACCTAGTATATAAACAATCTGAAAATCAATTAAGGTCACCAAAGTATATATTTCCAACTGAAGTATAATTTTTACGATAGTAGCATCAATTTTATATAAAAGTTTCCCCCCCCCCTGCTACTGCCGACATTGTATTAATAACTGTCTTGCTAAATTTATAGCACACCCCAAAATTTTCATATCAATATAATACTCTTTTTGTATTCAAATGAATAGTTCTTAAGATTTTTGCACTATAGCATACGAATTTCAATGTAATTTTCATATCAATATACTACTATCTATCTTCTTACAAAAAAAAAATATACTACTATCTTTGTATTTGTGTATAAGAAAATTAGTGGTGCGCTATAATTTAAGGTTTCAACTAGCATCCCAAAGTAAATAACATATGTTCCTTGTGTGTAACAAAAGTTAAATGTACATTGCTGAAGTACTTAAATGAATATAGGTGAAGTCGCGATCCCATCCTAGTGTGATATGAAAACACATTAATTGCATGCAAGACTAGTGAAGCCTCCCTTTTATGTTTCATCAAATTATTGGCTTGCACCGTCATGGAATAATTAACTTTAACGTTACTTAAAACATGTTTCAATCGGTAATCAAAGTAGTTAGATTGGAACATAGTGATTTTTTTTTAATTAACTTAGGGATATCCTAAATCTTTGAAAATGTTAATCTCGAATGAATACTCTCTGAATATTCAAATAAGATACAAAATATGGTTCCATATATATTCACATATATTTATTGTTATGGAGTTGTGAATCTTGAGTAGGTTAGACCACCCTCAACCAAGGGTGCTTAGGGGGGATTTTCAAGAGTTGGCTTCCGCTGATTTTGATTATTAAGCGTAACGAGATTAAAAGAGTCGTGAAGCGAGTCGGAAAGAAAGAGGCAAATCTACAAGAGTCTTATTTTTTATATGTTAACGGGCGGAGATTAAGAGGTAGGCAAGTTGGTAGGCTCCGGAGAATAGAATGCAATGGAAGGCCTAACGCCTAGTAAGACGGGGAAGGAGTGTTATGAAAGGGAGGAAGAGGAGGAACCTAGCTTCTTCAGCGAAGCTGGAGGAACCCCTCTTATACAAGTCGAATCTCTTTCTCTCTCTCTTTGCTCCAAGCCAACTGGTAATTGGCCACATCCTCTTGTTAGCGATGCTCTTGATTTCCGAGTTGTTTGCTAGGCTAGTTGATCAAGGATGTGCTTATGGGGTGGAGCCCACTAGCATCCCCATAATCCAACTCTTAAACATCTTAAATAAACACCTATTTTGCTTGGGTGCTTGTACTATTTACGGGCTCCACTGACACGTGGCGGTCCGTGATTGGTTCGTTTAATTTTTTTTTTTTTTTTTAGAAAATGAAAAAAAAAAAAAGTAAATAGGATGTTAGAGTTGAAGATGCTCTTAGTTCTTCGGAATCCGCGTACTACTACTAGACCACTCTCATGTGGTTCACAACATAGTGAACTGCATCATTTTACAATAGTGCGTTTGCATCACTCCCAATTAATTGATAAAATTACAACATTCAAACTGCGTCTTTGCCATAGAAGGGGTTTGAAGCGTCTTTCGTAATTATTATATATGGAGTACGATAAAAGAGTGATTTGTAAAATTTAATGTCACATCAAAATATTCAAGATTGAAAAAAGGAATAAATATTTGATGGTGAAGCTGGTAATGATGGTACCAAATGTCTCACACATGACAGGTATATGAGTGCATGTGCATCCATTAAAAGCATATACATTCGCAGCAGCAATTAGAGTGGCTCCACAACTTTGCTTTTCTCTAAAGTGATACATTATCAAAAAGTGCATGCCCTCAATTTCTTATTCTAGATTTTGGATAATATAAAGTATATGACATTATAGTAACTTCTTTTTCTTTTTTTGAACGAGACTTTAGTATACTTCATGTCACATGTATCATCGTATAATATTTGAGTGTATCTATATATTGTAGATTTTTGGTGCAACACAAACAAATGTATACCAGTTTTGGTTTCAAAATGGTATGTGGATACAAAACTTACAGTTGAACATCAAAAGGCTTGAGAAGTTCTTTTCTATGACAAAAGCAAAAGATGTATGTTAATCTGCAACACAAGACAGGCTCAAATATCAATGGGACCAAAGCAAAAACAAAGAAGCAGATGATTTTGTCAGTGTTATTTATCACTTTGTATCAGTCAATGTTTTTATTTGTTTTTCAGTCTGAGAACTCATTGACATGGTAAGTGTAGAAACCAGTATCAGTAGAACACATACGAATGAAGTGATCTCAAACCCACGGGTGAGAGAGCCCATCCGGTCGAGTAAGATGAATTTGCAACTCAACTTACCTTGACAAAATAATATATGGTGGTGATTATTTTTATGTAAATCGTCAAAAATAGTTTTCATAAGACATATTTTTTACCAAATTTTTTTTTCATAAGGTATATAAAATTATAAGTTGTAGAATCCTCTATCTAATTTCTGTATAGTTTGTAATAATAAATCAACTGTTTTAAAAATGTTACTATCACCTATATATATGTCACCTGATAGTCTCACAAACATTTTAATTTTAAAATGATGACTGTCGTTTGCAGAAAACTTCTCAAATCAAAATCCTTTTATTAACAAAATATGTTTCTAAGTTTGCATCTCACGTAAACATAACTATAATTGGTTTTATAATTTACTTTGGTATCGATGAAGAATCGGTTTACTCAATTGAACCGGGTTTGTTGTTTTGGTACCGATAAACCGAACCAAGACCTAAATTGCGCTCGAAATAGCTAATCCTCTCCTATCTGTTCTTCCTCCGGCGAAGGTCTTTCACTAATGGCGGCGAGGTTGAACTCTTCGCTTCAAAACACCCTCTCCATGTTCAAACCCTTTAGTACTCCACTCACTAAAAACCCATTCTTTTTTAGAAACAGTTTCAGATTCTCCAAAAAGCTCGCTTCTTCTTCTTCTTCCCCGAGGAGAGCTCTCTACTGTACTTCCACCCTCCAAAGCCATGAAAATGGCGAGACTTTCGTCCTCACCACTCCTCTTTATTACGTAAATGCCCCTCCCCACATGGGTAGTGCTTACACCACTATCGCCGCCGATTCAATTGCTCGTTTCCAGGTGTCGTCTCTGACCTCTCTCTCTCTTGGGTTCTTGTAAAGTTTCAATCTTTTGCTACTCTACCTCTCTATCTCTCTAGGGTTCTTGTAAAGTTTTTGTCTTTTTGCTGTTTTATTGTTACACTAGACAGTAACTTCAGATATGTTCATATCAGATATGATTGTTTGTGTAGAGGCTGCTTGGCAAGAAGGTTATCTTTATCACAGGAACAGATGAGCATGGTGAGAAGATAGCTACCTCAGCAGCTGCTAATGGACGCAATCCTGCTGAGCATTGTGATCTCATTTCTCAATCTTATAGAACTCTTTGGAAAGAACTTGATATAGCTTATGATAAGTTCATCAGAACAACTGATCCTAAGCATGAATCTATTGTGAAAGAGTTTTATGATCGAGTTTTCGCAAATGGTGATATATATAGAGCTGATTATGAAGGTCTTTACTGCGTTAACTGTGAGGAATATAAGGTTTGTTTCTGATTATGGTATGTGTCACAATTTTATAGGTTTGATTTGTTTTGAATCCTCTCTGTAGGATGAGAAAGAGCTGCTTGAAAACAATTGTTGCCCTGTTCATCAAATGCCATGTGTTGCAAGGAAAGAAGATAACTACTTCTTTGCTCTATCCAAATATCAGAAACCTCTTGAAGAAGTTTTGTCTCAGAATCCTCGTTTCGTGCAGCCTTCTTACCGTCTAAACGAGGTGAGACACATTCTTGTAGTTCTCTTCCCTTTCAGCACTCAAGTATTGCTTGTGGACCTTTGGTGATACACATTATGCAGGTTAGCACAAGTGTTTGATCTTAGAGGAGTCTCTAGCTCATTCTGTTTTAATCCTTCTTCCTAATAGGTGCAAACTTGGATAAAGAGTGGCTTAAGGGATTTTTCCATTTCTCGAGCATTAGTAGATTGGGGGATTCCTGTTCCTAATGACGATAAGCAAACCATATATGTTTGGTTTGACGCTTTACTGGGGTAAGAAAGATCGTTTACCTAGTTTAAGAGCCATGAACAGGCTTTTGTATCACGTTGTGAGCTTAAACTCTAAAGACATTTCTTTCATCTGTCATTACAGTTACATATCAGCTCTAACAGAGGACAGTGAGCAACCAAATCTAGACACTGCCGTTTCATTAGGCTGGCCTGCTTCATTGCATTTGATCGGAAAGGTATAGCTTATGCTCATTATCAACTTCAACTGATATTAAACGGATCCACCTTCAGTATTTGCTTATAACTGATTACTTTCTGCAGTTCTTAGAGATTTTCTGGAAACAATAACATCCTTCTTCGCATATGTGTTTCCAAATTCATGAATTTTATATATGTCTATATGATCATACCATTATTCTGCAGGATATTTTACGATTTCATGCTGTCTATTGGCCTGCTATGCTAATGTCTGCTGGTCTGAGCCTTCCAAAGATGGTGTTTGGCCATGGATTTCTCACAAAGGTACTTAACCAAATAAAAAAAAAACTCTGCATAGAGTTCTTGTTCTTGCCACTTCTTTTGGTCTTTGATATCATTGCTTCTATGGTCTGTCGAATTAAAGGATGGAATGAAGATGGGAAAATCGTTGGGAAACACTCTAGAACCTTTTGAGCTGGTTCAGAAATTTGGGCCAGATGCTGTTAGGTACTTCTTCATCCGGGAAGTTGAATTTGGAAACGATGGGGACTACTCAGAAGATCGTTTTATAAAAATCGTCAATGCACATCTCGCCAACACTATAGGTTCTTTCAACTCTACTAAAACTAAACTCTTTGAGTCTAGTTTAGCCTTTTGTTTCTAAAAATGTTTTCATTGCTGCACTTCTCTTTAGGAAATCTCCTTAACCGTACTCTTGGCCTTCTCAAGAAGAACTGTGAATCCACTTTAGTAGTAGATTCTACCATTGCAGCCGAAGGAGTTCCTTTGAAAGACACAGTGGAGAAGCTGGTAAAAGTTCTTCTCTCTCTAACTTTTGCTTCGTTAGGTTAATCTTTCATCTAATAATGTACCGTTTATCTATTAAAAGGTTGAAAAGGCACGGACAAACTATGAGAATCTTTCATTATCAACGGCGTGTGAGGCTGTGTTAGAGATTGGAAATGCTGGAAACTCCTACATGGATCAACGAGCACCTTGGATGCTTTTCAAACAAGGTGGTGTCTCAGCAGAAGCTGCAGCCAAGGTCATAACAAAAAAGACATAAGGATTTGTTATTGGTTAGAGAGGTTCAAGATACTGACTGGTTTTGTCTCCTAATTATTACAGGATCTGGTGATCATACTGGAAGTAATGAGAATCATAGCGGTTTCGTTATCCCCCATTGCACCTTGCTTAAGCCTGAGGATATATTCACAACTTGGGTTTTCAGCTGATCAGTTCAATAGCATAACATGGGTAATAAACAATCTCCTGTCATCTGATTTAAACTAAAAAATCTTCATCATGCCTTTGATTGTAATGGTTTTTTTTGCTTTAGAATGATACCAAGTGGGGAGAGTTAAAGGGAGGCCAAGTAATGGCCCAAGCAAGTCCTGTTTTTGTAAGAATCGAGGTGGATGCAGAGACAGATAAAGAGGAGAAGAAGCCAAAGGATAGTAAGAAAAAGAGTAAAGCTAAGGTCAAGATAGAGCAACCTCAAACTGTAGCAGAAGCATAAGCCAATCTTATGGTTTCGTTTTGTAGCTTGAAGCTTTAAGACCCTCTAATGATTCAATTCATTTCAATGTTCCATCAGGTTCATCCACTGTAAACTGGGACTTCATAGTTCTGATGCATCAAATTTGTTATCTTATATATAGTAAAGTTCTAACACATCAACTCCATAGACAAATCTGTTTTTTGTCACTAAGAATCACTCACTACTAAAGGTGAAATCGAGAGCCTGTAATGAGAAAACAAGCAACTCTAAAACCAGAGAAGCAAGAAGAGAAGGCTAGGAACAGAAAAGCAGCAAAGCCTAAACCAATGGCTACATCTGACTGCAAGCAGAAGGCTTTGTTGGCCGTACACGTGTCACCTCCTCTCATCGTTCTAGCTAATGCTGCTGCTGCCGATCCTGCCGATAGCAACAGGTAAGAGAACACCTGCCGATAACCAACACTGAACTTATTACACACACACATAAGTGCAAGTGTTTGGCTAATCCTCACTTTCAACTTAATGTGTTGGGCAACTCTCTCAAATATTTTTTTTTTTAATTTTTCTCAACAAAATAGTTTTAAAAAAATTGAAGTAACCTTTTTTATTTTGAAACTTTATTTTTTTTTTAATTTTTAATTTTTAATTTTCTTTCCAAAACTGCATTCCATAAATATAAACTATAACTTTAAATTAGTTAACTTTAACGGTATAAACGTATATTTACACCTTTTAATAAAATTTATTTTGGTTAATTTTTTAAAAAAATCTATTTTCTAAAAAAAAATTTAGGATATCATAGAGTATTTCTCTAATTTTTTTATCCTAAAATAAATGTTTTTAAATTTTTTAATATGATATATGATTCTTTACATTCTCTAATTTATTTGTATTGATTAAAATACGAATAGGTACATTGTTAATGATGTTTTTGTTAAGAAAATATATAAATAATTTTTTTCTTAAGTGCATAAATCTAAAACGACAACTAAAATGAAATCAAGTGGGTATTATATAAAGTGAGAGTATGGTTAATTAATTAATTAGGATTATTAACTAAAAATATCTAAGTTAAGAATAAAATAATTAAACTTTGTAAGCAATCATTGAAAGAGCATGTTTACCTTTAGTGACTAGTATTATGCAAATCTAAGCTTTAAAAGAATCAATCTTTATTAAATTAATCAATCACCTGATCATGACCAAAGTCGAACCACACCTGAAACGCTTCAGGCCACAACGTTGTTTCTCTCGAAAATTCCCAAACGCAAACTCCCATTTCGAACACGGAATATAACGCCACGATTGCGTTTGCCACGAACGCGAATCTGTAACCCCGATCTCATTTATCAAATTCCAAATTTAATTTTGTTTTAAAAATTGAGGAGCGAAGAGAAAAGGAGAAATCGAACCTGAAAGCGTCGAAATCGAACCAGTGAGGCGAACCGGAGCCGCGGGAATTGGTGAGCATGAAGACGGCGGAGGCGAGTGAGAAGGAGAAAGAGGCTAAGCGGAGGAGTAGGATCAGTGAATTGAAGCGACGGAGCTTCTGGGCTGCGACGGTGGAGTGGAAGTGAGTACGGTCTCGGTAAGTCGGAGATTCGCCGTTGCGGAAGTCATGCGGCGAGCGCATGGCGGAGGAGGAGGAGAAGATCAGAGGAGTGGTTAAGTGTGATGAAGAGAGACAAGACTCATGAGAAGTGCGGCGGTTTTTTAAAGTAGTTTAGTTGGAGTCACGAGTCATTAGGAGAGAGAGAGAGAGAGAGAGAGAGAGAGATAAGGAAGGAGAAGAATGAGAGGGAAAGTGATGCGAAAAAGAGACAATAGCTTAACCGGTTGATATAAAGTCGCTTTCTTGATTTTGTCTGGTTTAATATTCCTGGTTCGGTTTGTTTCAATAGCCATTGCAAGCCCTGGCCATTCTGTTCTCCTACTGAGTTTGGTTCCGATTCTGATTCGGTTATAGAGATCTAGGATTCCGCTCGGATATTTTTAAAAATTTTGGTTTGATTTCAGTTTGGCTATTTTGGTTTTTGGTTCGGGTAACGAAGTTGGAAACCGGTTAATATCTAAGATAATATCAAGTCTTATTCAATTTTGATTTGGTTTCGTTTTTCAGTTAATTCAAGTTAAAAAGTCCAATATCAAACTTTTTCGGGATTTGAAATATAAATTTAGATGATTTTTAATAATTTTAAATATTTCGGATAAAAATATTTCGGTTTAAAATACTATTTTTAATTATTTGATTATATTGAAATTAAATATAATTAATATTTATAAGTATATAGGCTATATTATAAAAAAAATTAGTATCCATTTAGTTTTCAGTTTGGTTTCAATGTTTTGATTCTAAAGATACAATATCTATTCAGATAATTGATAGAATCTAAATTTAAACCATACCTCGTTTTTTTGATTCTTCAGTTCAGGATAAATGTGCCTATGCTCAGTGAAACGTTGGAACGGTCCCAAATCATTAATGCAAATGAACATTTTTGGTATGTTTAGTGGTTTAGAGCGATTGAACGGGTGAGGTCCGAGTAGAGACACTGTGTGTTTGGAAAAAGATATTTGAAATTGAAAACCCGGTTTTAACGTTACAATACTAGACGTTTCTGACGAATCATTAAAGAGAAGAGCGCAAGATTTGTGTCATTAAATGGATTAGGTACACAAAGGCAATAAATTCAACAACCATTCTTGTCTCTTTGTAAAATGTTTTGTAATAGAATCTGTTGTTGAGTATTTAATGACTGAGTCGTTAAAGAAAGTCTGAAAATGACGCCTGAGCCATTCTTCCTCATCATCATGCCGGACCGGAAAACTTAACTGGAACTGACCTTCAATAATCTTATTTGGTTTGATTTCAGGTATAACATGATACCTAGACATGGTACATGAGCATTCAGCTCAACTTATATAGTTTTTATGAGTTATTTTGGTTCGATACATTTGTTTAATATGTAAATTTTAATTAGATAATTTTAATCACGAATTAAATGAATTAATTCACTATCAATTAAAAATAAATATCATAATAATATAAAATAAATTTTTAAAATAATAAAATAAAATTTAAAACAGAATTTAAATATTAAATATTAAAAATAATTTTAAAATGTGAAAATAAAATATTTAATTCAAAATTAGTAATTTTTCAAAAAAAACTATGACATAATATATCTTTATATGTTATATATATAACTCTAAAAAAAGAAATTCATGACCTAGTTCATGTTCATTAAAATTTATCTATATAACTCGTGAGTTAAATTAAGTTCGATGATTAAACTCATTTAATAAATAAGATTATAAAACATAACTAGTGATCATAAAAAATTGGGTTGAAATAAACCAGCTCATGAGTTACCTGTCATTTTGATACCCTTAATTATTACATGTAGATGTGGGTATGGTTTTTGGATTATTATCCTACACTCAATCGGTTATCTAGTGTCCAAAAAACTGGGTATCATAAATATATCCTTGGTATTCTAAATATATTTATAATTGTAAATTTTTTATTTACTTTCAGTATTCCGGTATTTCAAATACATTATAGCATTTTGGATATTTTGTTCATATTTCAAATATATATATTTTATAGTTTTTCACAGATTTCCGAATATAATTTCACGTAATATTTAAATTTCTCTTATATCTTTATGAGAATAAAAAGAAATTCAGATAAATTTCGATTAACCATATTAAAATTAAGAACCGAACCGACTCTCGTACCTATACACGTCCAAAACTCCTCTTCAAGCCATTCTAACCCGACAACTCAAGTCTAATGCTCCTTCACATGAGAATTAACGATACCAGAAAAAATATAGTCAAGAATTTTAATATCAGAAGAATTAAAAAAGGAATGCGAAAACGAATCCATTAATGAGAGTAAGATTATAATCCTAAAAGGTGGAATGGATTTGATTCCACCACAATATTCCAAACCTTAAAGACAACTCCAGAACCATTAAAAAAAAAGAAGAAAAGAAACGAAGCTTTTGAGCACACAGATTCATCTGCTGCTTCTTGATGATTGATGCTTCTTCGTACCCGCTCCCTCTTAAGCTTAGGATCGAAATTTCTACAACACACATAACAACGCAGAGGAGATGCTCATAGCATCTCTTGCGATTTTCTAACACAGCGACTCACTTTCTTCCTAAACTCTGCTCTGTTCTCTCTCCACTCTTTTGCAGCTTCCACATTCGCTGGTGACTCGTCGTTGGGACCCGAGAGCATGGATATGATACTCAACACAATGCTTTCTACCTGTGTCATACATACACAACAAACCCATTAGCACAAATACACTATGGTTTACGAGGTTTAGAACAAAGACATCAGAAACATATCCATATTCAAACGTGTATCCACTCGAGCACTCTTTAAGATATTACACCATTCTACAGAGTATTCCCAACTTTCAAATTCCATAAGGTTTTTGAAAAGCAAGTGGCACAAATGCAAGAGTTGTAAGCTAAAAATCAAACAAAACCAGTATCTTTATGTGACCTTTTGTCAAATACAAGGGCAAGCTATGCTGTATTCAAAGAATGTCAAGCTATATAGCAGAGCAAAGAAACTCAGACTAGTAACTTAACTTATCCCTGCTAGCAAATTACCAGTGTACAGAAAAAAAAAATGAAGCGCATGGCTTACTGTATGAACAGGGGTCCAACGTTCAGAGGCAAGCTCGTATCCATTAGGATCGTCACCAGGAGGATGAAGAATGGAAATGCAAACTTTCCCATCAGAATAAACTGCAGAAACCATCAATAAGACTCAATCTAAAAGCTCAAAAAAGCAGAGAGAGAGTTATTATTCAGAATAAGCAATTACCATTAGGATGCCACATCTCCGAAGTGAACTGCACAGTTGGTGGGAGATTAGGATAATCATCTGGAAACGTCATAATCGCATTGAAGAAGCCCCCTTCACTGCAAACCAAATGTATAAAGCTCCAATCTCAAATTAATCAAAACAACTTAACCACTTAACCTCGTATCAATTTGATAGGACCAAACATAGCATAAGCAGAACAGAGATTAGCACAGCAGAGAACCAATCAATCAAGTACCATCAACAAAGCAAGATGCATGTCACAATGTAATGAAACAATCAAATCAAATTCACAATTTGAGAGACCATATCCAATTCCGTATAGAATCAAATAGAAACACACACAATCATCTAAGAAGTTAGATCAAAGATAGAATAAAACTCACTACAAAGTATCAGGAGGACCCATAATGGAGACGCTCCATTGAAAAACGTTACTCTCATCAACGAGGCCAGCAGAGAAACCATCAACGGGATTCTTGCACAGATCTGCACACAAACCAACAAAATTAGGTAAACCGGAATCGAAATTTGGCAATCAATCAATTCAGAAACGCGAGATCAGATTCGAATGCCCTAGAAGGATACGAAGAAAGAAAGAAAGAGACCTTTGAGCTGTTTCTGGAGAAGAAGGCTTGCTTGATTCTTCGCCATCGCAAGAGAGAGAAAGCTCTAGATTCGGGGGAGCCAAAGGATCTTGTTTGACGGTAGACGTTTTGGGAGGTTCTATTTATATATATATATATTTCCAGATTATTTTATTTTATTTTATTTTATTTTGTAGAGATTTATTTTCCAGAAAATGATATTTTCTCATTTTAAAGTTTAAATGGGTCAAGTGATTTACACCGGAAGATCTCGTTTTCGAATTCCAGATAATATATAATTATGTAAATTAATGAAAAAAAAGTTTACAAGAGATCTGTAGCATGATTTGAAGGATCCGGATCCGACAAAATCCAACTTAAACACGACTTAAACCCGACCCGAGGACCGAATGCGCATGCTTATATGTCAATATGCATTAGATTTTCTTCGTGGTCAAATTAAAGTTTAATTGAATGCGTATAATAATGATCATTCATTGGTTATTTCGCTTTCTTTCTTTCATTCATATTGCATACATGATACAAAGATGTTTTGAAACATATTCTAGTAGTGATTAGAAGAAACATTTGTTTGATTTCAAAAAATAACTAAGAAGATTTTGTTAAGGAAAACAAATAGAGAAATGTCGAAAGAACATAACTATTAGCTTGAAACATAAAATTTATTGATTTTAGCATTATGATCTTTATTTTAGTTTACGTATAGAGGCAAAAAGTATGTGTGTAATATTATGGCATCGTATTAACTTTGAGGGATTTTTGAATAGTTTGGTAATGTCGATTATTCAAAACGATCATAAGCTTATAAGAATACATCGTTCAGATTAACAATGTAATTCTAATTTCTAAGTGGTTTTGTAGAATTAGCAATGACAGCCACATGCTGATATAAATATTAGAAGAAAAATACTTTAAGATAGACATAAAAAATTGTCATCAAAATAATTTTAAAAGAGAAAAATAATTAAAATAAATTTTATTAAATAATGTAAATATATATTTATACTCTTTGTATTAATTAGTTTAGATTTAGCGTTTAGAGTTATGAGATAAAATTTTGGAGGTGTAGTTTAAAACTAATTTTTTTTTAAAACAAGTAAAAAATTATTAAAAATATATATTTTTTGATTTTTTTTTGAAATCTATATTTATGACAAAAAATTTAAAAAGTATATTTGCGAGATTTGTCTTAAATATGACGAAATTGAATGCAGTAATATATAAGATGGGAGATCTTTTGCGTGTTAAGAATCGGAACTCATTTATGAATAGAATTTACAATTTCCTCTATGAATTGTTTTTATACGGCTGATATCTCTCGTGAATTGTTCAGTTAACCTGTGGAAAAAACAGGAGAGTCATAATATGATTTGAGGGCATGTGGAAGAATGTGAACGATTCCGATAGACAATCTAATCTATTAAAAGTGAAGTACAAATATAAAATAACTTTTACTTTTGCTTAATATTTACAATGAATGCCACTCATATTATCCTTGCATCCAAACATCTAAAAAAAAATCTAATCTATTAAAACTAAAATAGTCTTGGTTTTAACTAATATTTACAAAAAATGTCACGGATATTATTCATGCATCCAAACATCTAAACATTAATTTTTAATAAGAAAAAAATAAAATTCGGCTAAGCATAACAATATTTGTCATTAAAATTGAAGACTTCATAAAAATGTATATGTGTTTTCCAAATTTTATAATAAAAAAATAATTATACATATATAGCATTAAATTATTTTTTTATATTTATATTCATATAATCTACCAACTATATTTGAAATAGAAAAAAAATAATAATGTTAATAATTTTTTATTATAATATGAACTTATTCATTTACAATAACAAAATCATGTAACTTTTCATAACAATTTAATGACTAAAATACATACTAATATTTATTATAAATGATTATATATACAAACAAATACAATGTATTATTTATTTGTACGATATATATCTAATAAGAATAACTTATGTAATTTATAAATTTAATTTTTTTTATCACCATATAATACATATACACAATCAGGTCTTGGATGGATTGAATATCCAGAGTACTTTAGGATATACGGATTCAAATATGTATTCGTAAAATTGTTATCCGGATCTGGATATTCGGGGTTAGGATATTCGAACTAAAATCTGAATACACTTAGATATCCGAACCTGTTTTTTTTTCATTTAAAATAAATCAAAAACTAAATATTAATCATATATTTAGTCTATGTAAAATTATTATTTAAAAATACTTAAAATCATTAAAATTTTAGTTATTTTATATAAAAGTATGTATAATATACATAAATAACTATAATTAAATTTTAAATATTTTATATCCGGATTCGGATATCTAGACCTAAAATTTTACTATCCGAATTTGTACGTGGATCAGTCGAATCCGTAAAATCACTATTAGGATCCTCGAATATCCGTTTTTCGAAGCAAATGGGATCCCGGATCGGATAATGGATATCGAATATTAAATTCCAGTTATATATAAAGTTATATCAAACAAATTGCTTAAAATATTTAATATTCACAAAAATAAACCCGCGCGGGCGCGCGGGTCAAAGGCTAGTTTACATTAAAAGAAATTACTAAAAATAGTATAAATTATAGATCATTTTGCAAAAATATTTTTAATCACAAATATATAACATTTGAATTTATATTTTAGTGATTATTTTTTGGATTTAATGTTAAAATGAGTGGAATTGAGTTTCTAAATATTTTATAAATATCTAGAAAAAATAATTTAGCCTATTTTCATCATAATTTAAAAATATTTTTAAAAATTATCATTCATTAAAAATAAATTTGTAAAATATTATCAAATTTGTGGTAAAATTATAATTTCCCCTTACATTAATAAAGAAAGCTAATTGGAGGACTTGTGCAACACGACTTCACCACGGATTGGAATGCACTTAAAATGCTTCTGTTCTGTCAAGCCCGAGACTCACCCCAACTAAGACTTTTATCTTTCGATATGCTCTCCAAGAAACAATGCATAGAGCTTGCAGAAGAAAAAAATGGTAGAAGACACGGTGAACAACCAAAAGATATTAACTGTTTAGTCAGATTTGTGGACAAGACAATGAGACTCTAGTTATTTCAGTAAAAGGAAAGGGGCAGCAATATTTTGATGAAGGTCTCACTTGGCTTGGGATACAAGAGACCAATGGAGAAACTGAATAATTCTTTTATTTTAGATCATATTTTTTTGATTCTTTAAATACAAAGAAGAACATATAAATTTTATGTAAAAGGGTTTTACATTCATTCAAAAAAGGGTTTTGCTTGGATAAATTTTACATTCATTCAAAAAAGTGTTTTTTTTTTAAAAAAATAATATAAAAATTAACTTGGAAAATGTCCTTTGGGCCTAAAGCTGCATTGGTATGGAGAGCAAGACTTGAACATGTGCCTTCTCTTTTTCTTTTATTTATCTTCTTTTGACGCATTAGCTATTTTTGTACTTTAATTATCTAGTAATATATTTATCTCATGTTGCATATGTATTGGAATGCGTGTATGTTTTTATTTTTCCTTTCTTCAAGTCTCTAATGCAAATAGATGTGAAAGAGATATACGATTTTGGCAAAGAAACACTTTATTTGAGGGCATTGGTCATTGGCAAAAGCAGATCCAAAAGGCCCAGATTCCATAATCCCTTGGAGATTGCCACTCATTATGTTACCACTAATTTCAATTAAGGTTTCTTTAATCAACTAAAACAAATAAAAGTGGAACCCGAAATAATAACATAATTTAGAAGGGTTTTTCATTTATCTTAGATAATAATCACTGATTTTGTAACCTTTATGTAGTGTTATAATACATACTTATATCTCTCTTTCTTTCTCTAATAATATGTTGTATAAGTGTGTATATGGATGTATGTACCTATTATGTCCGTGCATTTGTCCCATATATAGATCTACGTGATGGTATTATGTTTGTTTTGTCCCTTGCGACAAAAAAATCTCAGAGTTCCTTATAACTGGATTTTGCATTGTTTTCTAGCTCGTTGTATTGTTTTTTTCATCTTCTTTCTTCTTTTCTTCTATTCACATATTAAACTTTTTTCTTTTTTCATCGTCATATTCTAGCGTCTGATCATCAATTTAGGTTTAAAATCAACAATACTCTTTTTATTCCATACGTGATGCTTCATGCTTGACATAATTATCTAAAGTCATGGATCTTATATGATTAAGAGAAAGATATAAATCAAATCGCTCAAATAAAATTTTTAAAATTTTTGTTACAAAAATAGATTTCAAAAAAAAAGGATCAAAATGGAATTTTTTAAAAATTTAAAATTTATTATTTTTATTTTTTTTAATTTTAAACCTTAACTCCAAAACTTATCCCATATTTCTAAATTATAAGCTTAGATTACTCAACCTAAGGAATATAAATATATTTACACCGTTTAATACGGTTTAATTTGGTTATTTTTTTAGGGTTTATTTTGGTGACAAATACATTTTTAAAATATTCTTCAAATATAATGTATGATAGCAAATAAGAACTAAAGATTATATATATATCCACATACATGACATCTCTATGTTACCAAAGAAACATACTCATTTTAAAATAATTTGACACTCATTAGTGTTATAAGAGTTTTGGAAATGAAGCTCATGTGGAGTTAATTTTTTCACATTTTTAACTTATTAAACGTCGTCACATTTAACTTATGATGTGACTCACATCCTGTGACTATATAGCAACCAGAGAACCCTACTTCAGGAGATAAAAATGATCCATCTAGCTAGCTTCTGTTACACATTTTTCTATTAAGATAAAATGTGGACAAAGGAAGTATATCATATCCTCATATGTATTACTGGAATGGTCTTCTCTTATCATATCATTATTCGACATAATATGTTTATATTTGGTCATCAAATTCGACTTAATTACGTTTGACATATATTACATGCTCTATATACATCTCGTGAAGGGTTTACAAGAGATTGAGAATTCGATAGATTATTCAAAAACACACATAAAAAAAAGTTTGCACTACAACTCCTTAATTAGTACATAAGCCACACTTCTACTCATATAGCTAATAACACCGATTTTGATAAAACATACTCACAATTTAAATATCTTCTAAAAGACATAAAACATGATTCTATAACCATACATTTCCCCCAAAATTAGACTTTGGATTATATATATATAGTCCCATCATCCATGGTTGATTTCTCCTCAGTAATATATAGCCCCCATGACAAGAGATCCATGTACAACCCAACCAACAAAATAATCACCAATAATAATGCTGTGTACTTAGAATGAGAGATGGCCTGAGTTGTTGGAAGTGAAACCGTTCCAAGTACTAATGTTGCTACTACCTCCCCATGATGTGTATCCATCATTCTCCACTGGCTTTATGTTAATATTCCCCAATAAGTTTCTAGATAAGTTATCCCTATCCGGACCCTGATCATTCTCTTCAGCCTTCACATTTATCCCTTGTGCGGCCTGATCTACTCTTGAAGCCATATCCATCAAGGGTTTAGACCTTAGCTGCTTGCAATAATCATTAATATCTTGTTGAGGATCAGCAAGGTTAACACCTTCACTGCCTTGTAGAGATGGATACATCACATTTGAAGATTGCTCCAACCCTTTCGTGTTGATCAAGAAAGGGAACTGCTGAGCTTGTTGCAATGAAGACATTCTCCATGGATCCAAGACCCCACCACTAGAACTCCAATCCAATCCAGTGTTACTTGAATTGTAATCTCCAAGGCTTTGGAATGGAGGCAATACGGGCAAGTTGGAATTAAACCCTAGCATTTGGCCGTAGTTAAGAAACTTGCTAGGGTTTGAGTAACTTGGGTTACAAGAAAGCGATGGAGTAGTATTATTGTTATCAGCTGAAACCACGACCGTAGCTTTCGATCTCCCACCTCCGTTGGGTTTGCCTCTCTTGTTCCTCCTAAAGCCTCCTCCGACAGGAACATTCCTTAGTGCACCGCCACGTGTCCAGTAACGGCGACATGTCTTGCAGAAATGGCGAGGCTGAGTAAGGTTGTAGTTATTGAAGTAACAGAACTTAGTGTTGGTGGATTCACACCTAGGGCACTTTAGAGCTGCTTCAGGCAATGGTATTTTCGCGATCCGAGCACGTTCCACCATTGAACTGATCACCCTGGTTTGGCTCGAGCCAGCCTGAGTAGCCGGCGGTGATGAGAACTGTGGTAAATTGAAACTAGGGTTTTGGTCAGATGTGACACGGTCTAGCTGTTGTGTGTTTCCTTGCTGCATATTAACATAATACTTAGTTTTTAGGAATGTAATGAAGCAGAAACGTTTTCTAAAGAAACGATTGAAACATCGATCGGGGGCTAAAGCATATATATAAAGAATTATTCTACTTTGATAAGATGTGCTGATTTATAACAGCTTTTCATCAAAGCTGCAGAAAGAAGATGGATTATTAACTAAATTAAAGTCGTAGTAACTTTTATATTTTATTTTTGTTTAATCCAGTGGCTGAAAAAGTAAAAAAGGTAAATGCTAAGCAGAGATTAAAAAGTCCATCCTTAAGAGTTTTAATTGGAAAAATAGCCAAATAAATCATCATTATATATTTCATGGTATATTCGAGAAGACAAGAAAACTAAGGAATATGTAAAAGGATATATACATGTGACCACAATGAAGAAGAGGCAAGCAAGCTAGCAAGTTTGTCAAAGCAAAATCTCATGTTTTATATATAGATGATCGAACTTGGAGCTGTATAGAACGGATCAAGAACATATAGTATCATATATATAGATTGATTACCTGCTGCCAGTTTTGTGAATCGAACTGATTCACTGGAAGAGAAGAGAAAACCATCTCTAAATTTAGCTCTAAAAGCTTTCTTCTAAGGTAAGACTTTGCAGATATGGTGGAAAGTCACATCACTTAAGAGAGAGTTGATCTAGATAGAGAGAAGGAAAAGACAGAGAGAGGGAGGAGCTGAATGAGAGATAAAAAGAAGAGATGAGGTTTCCTTATTTAATTAATTTTGTATTTTTTTTTCTCTTTTTCCTTTAAATTTGCATCATTCTCTTACGCTCTTTGTTTCTTTTTGTTTTCATCAAAACCCACTTATTTATTGTTAAGCTTTTTGGAACTAATAAGTGTCAATTAAACATCTATATGCGCTTATCTTTCCAAGTCTATCATCTATATGTGCGTCATTGATTCTTGTTATATGATCAAATATTTGTTTCACACTGTAGCAAATATTTGTAGTTATAGTTTGACACGCGGCTTAAGCAAGTAGAAACTTAATACGTTTATACATTTTATTGTTTGAACATGATATTGTGAAATTTACTTAAATTTTATGTGTGACCATAACTTTTTTTTCCATTAACATATGTGGTTGGAATCTGGGTGGTGACACTTATACGATACTAGCATACACCATCAAATTATTAATATCACATTATGTGCCTAAAACCCTATTTTAAAATTTCTAGAATATACTATTAATATTGTATTATTTATATCAAAACCCAAATTCGAACATATTGAAATGGATAATACGATTGCTTGTATTTGTTGTGAAGACTAATATCTAAGATTTATCTCTAAATGACTAGGTTTCCTTCAAAAATATATTAGTTATGACTTATGAATTTGCAGTGATTAGTTCAGAATGTGTCTATCCAACGAATATGTAGTCATATATAAACAATTTGATCTTCACTAAGACATTTGGTTGAAGAAAAATAAAGTAGATGATATATGTGTATTCTGTATATTTCTTGACAATCAATGAGCAAAAGACAAGTGAAGTCTAAGTTGGTATCCTGGTAGATAACTCACTTCCCGTCCGATGCGATTCCGATTCCTATAAGTGGATGTATAATAATATTTTTCTTAGGAAGAAAGAAAACTATAGTATTGCATGAGAAAGAATATCTCTTGGATTCACAGAATATAAAATAGATGTATATATTTTAGGGAGAAACGATAAGGACTGAGTTTCCTTAGCATGTAAGCTTTTTTGCATACGTTTACAGTGGTGCCCAAAAAGAGATGTGAAGAGCGAGAGTGGCCATGCAGAGAGAGAAACCCTAGGTACCTCCTTTCCTTTTTATATTAAAAAGGTCAAGAAGAACAACGAGGGAGGAGAATAATTAGATTAGTTTAAAAAATCAAAAAGATTTTGAATTGATAAAGAAATAAATAAAGGTGAAGTGGTAGTGGGGTGGTCTTTGGTGGAGTTGTCATAATCGAGTGTACCTTTTGTTTTCCTCGAGTAGGACCCAAGTTTCGTTTTTCACAGTATTATTATCGTTGCTATTCTTAACGTTATTGTCATTGTGGTTTTTGTCATATGAATATAAATATGTAGTAACCTCTGCATGGAGAGATTTATAGATTCCTAAAATTTGGTCTAGGAATGATGTTTAAGAGTTAGGAAATCTTATGAATCTTAGTAATTTCCTCAAAATCTCTAGTACTTCTACAGTTAGATGATTTGAAAGATGATTAGGAATAAATTAAAAAAAAAAAGATGATTTGAAAGAGAATGCTTGGATTGTGTTTTTATGCATGCTTTTATATTGTACTATATTTCAAATTTAGCTATTAATAAAAAAATAGAATATATTAATCAAAATAAACGTGATGTCTTAGTGTTGGTAATGTGATGTTGGTAAAAAAAGATGATATTTAGAAGATAAAATTATAAAAAATTACGTTTAAATGTCAGTTTATTTTCATTGATACATAGTGTTCTACAAGACTCATTTTATATAAGACAATCAAATAACTTTACATATTGCATTAAAATATATATACTCAAATTATTTTGTGATTATATTTTTGTAACGTTTTTATAGTTCATACACGGTCGAATTTATTGCCAAATATATATACACACACATGCACTTTTTTTTTTGAAACTAATACACTTGCACATTATTTCTGTATTTTATATTGTAACTAGAGTAAATCCATATCTTATGGAAGCAAATTTATATCCCTAATTAACAATCATATCACATGGATGCAGGAGAAGAAAATATAATTAAAATGTACTGGTTTGGGTAATCTAGAATACAAAACCAAAGGAAGCATAATCCAGCATATCAAATCATGATGATTCGAAAAGAATGTTTTTTTTTTAATTTATTTCTCGAGACTTGATGTGAGCCATGTACACCATAATATACCTTACCATTAAATTGAACAATATATATTATAGACTGGAAAGAAAAAAAGACTTCGCATTATGTACGTAAGATTAGAAAAGACGGTGTCTGCGATTCTAAAAGAAAGATTTGTGGTCCAAATTTGATACCAGACCTTCTTTTTAATGGACCATGTTATGAGGACACATAACAGCAAACATTGCAACTATATATCATTCAGAATGAAGAAATATCTAGTGATAATATACATACTTAACAATCTAAGCTAAGAAGAAAAAGTTCATTATGTTTAGTAAATGAGTACTAATCCTCACCAATTCTATGCTATTAGATGACACAAGACTTTAATAAAGCACATAATAAGCTTTCCACTTATTCTTTGATCCTCTTCAACGACATGTTAGATTAGTTTATAACCAAGCAAATTCAGCAAAAATCGAGAAAATGATCAGCCTTTAATTTTGTCTAGACTTTAATTTGTTCATATCAACTAAGAAATGATCTAACCAAAACGCTCATTAGAACCTCTCCAGTTAATTAAAAGTAGTTGGATGAACTTGAAGACAGAGAAAGAAAGAATATAATGCTCCAAGGCAAATATGATTGGAAGTTTGTTGTAATACTCAGTCAAAAAAAGTTTGTTGTAATATTTGTGGTTATGTGTGTATATGTATTTGTCATTTCATTCATTAAAACAAGTAATGGCTTTATCTCAAATGTTTCGGTGGATTCAAAACAAAAAATTTCATTCAAAACGTATATAGGTTGATGTAGAAACAACATATCCAATATGCAAGAACATAATTAAACATCTGAGTCATTTTAAATGACAATTTTTTTTGAATACATATAGTAATTGATTTGTTGGGTAATAGTTAATGCCAAAAGATATTTTTTTGAATGGAGGCATCACCAATTTTGCCTTACAGAAGTTGAATAACTTTTTTTCAGAAAATAAAGGATAAAACTAACAATTTTAAATCGATACGTTGCGTTGGAATGGATACCATTGGCTCGAGGCACATCATATATGTTATTCGAGGACTACTTGAGACAAGGTCGTAATATGCATATAAACAGACTGTTTAAAGTTAGTAAATATGTTTGAAAATTTGATGAACTGACCGACTTTCTTTTCAGAGCTAAAATCATCTCGTTCTGGCAAAGATGATTCTGAGTTATTTAGCATGGTTCACGTTTCTTAGGGTGGTAGTGTCCATGATGACTCCATTAGTAAAAGAGGTTAGAACATGAGAAAATTTATTTTATCATGTAAGTTAGACAAAAAAAATTTGTCAACAATTCAAACATAGATAATAGAGTGGTTTGTTTGGAACAATCATATTTTTGGTCAAAATATGATTTAATAAAATAGGAAGTCCGACCAAAAACACTAAAAAGACACTATTTAAAAAATTAAGGGAGTAAAAAAAGAAGAGAAATACCATACGATAGATCTAAAAAAATTGTGATAAAAATAAATTTAATGAAAAAAATGACTAAAATGAATTTTATTAAAGAGCGTAAATATATATTTATATCCATTAAATTGACAAATATAGACCTAGGGTCTAGAGTTAAGAGGTAGAGTTTTAAAAACGAGGTTTAAAATTAAAAAAATAATAAATATTAAAAATTTAGTAAATGTCTATTTCAGTTATTTTTTTCTTGAGTGCTATTTTGGTGACAAAAACTTTTAAAAAGTTATTTGAGAGATTTTACCTAAAAAGAACTTCCCTTAAAGCTAAGAAAAATTAATAAGAATACCATAAGTTAAATATCACTTTTCAAAAATATCCTCAATCAAAATATATTAACATTTGAGTTTACACTTTATTGATTATTAATTAGGTTTAGTGTTAAAGCAGTAGAATTTCTAAATGTTTTATAAATAGTTAGAAAATTTAGTTTAATCTATTTTTATTATAAATTTCAGGTAGTTTTAAAAATAATTATTCATTAATGGTAAATTTAAGAAATAATATCAAATTTGTGATAAAATTGAAATTTTAATAAAGTTAAGGGGGGTGAAAAACAAAACAAACTCTCCGAAAGAAAAACATCGGATTACAAAAACAAAAAGCCTCAATATGTTGTCGTCGTCTAAACCAAACCAAATTACTGTTTTTGTTTTTTGGGATCGGAAAGATGTACGATGTGATGTTGGAAGAGGCGAAGCTGTGGTTCGACGAACCTCCGCAGCCTAAGAGGAAGCTGGAAACTCCGGTCAATCATCCACCACCACCACCTTGTCAAGCAGTAGACGAAGATTCCTCGGACGAGGAGATAGATCCGGTGGAGTGGTCCAAGTATCAACGACAAGTATCCGAATCTGACGTAATTTCTCTTAAAAACCCTTCCTTTAATAGTCTCTGAGGAACCCTTTAGTGATTAATGGTTCTTGATTAGGGTTTCGATGTGGACTTGTTCTTTCTACCATTTGGTGGGATAGTTTTTTTTTTGATTTAACCTGGGGATATCCCAGGCCCATGGAGAGGCTCAGACTAATCCCCAAGGGGAAGTGCAGTCCACAGATAGACCCTTTCTCCGGGTATTCAATTGGACCCTAAAGCATGGGCCCATATCCGTGTAAGGTGACCATGATAATTGTGACTTAGTTTCGCGCAGCAGGTGGATCGAACCTGAAACGTGTTGGCGTCCCAGTCCCATCTCCTTACCACTCGACCACAATCACCTGGTCATTTGGTGGGATAGTTCCTTGTGGATGTAATGATTACAACATACTCTTCGGGAAGGTCGGTCTCCATTGCTACAACCTTGAAAAGGTACTAACTTTACTCTTGACCCCTCCTTCATGTATCTGTTTCTCTTTGACTCTCTCTTCGTTGTAGGGCACTAACTTGCAGTTCAAGGAAGTCACCAAAGTCAATTCACAGATCGCTTCAATTTTAACGTTTTACATCACACTTGAGGCCACTGATCCTCTCCACGACGACTCACTTGTTACATTCCAGACCTGTGTCACCGATACTGTGCTCAAGCATCAAGCACGTTTGAGAACCTTCACAACTACTTGCAGAATCAAGCCTCAAGTCCCAGGTAATGACTACTACCTTCTTCTTACTGGTATCATCATGAATCATTAATGACTTGTTTTGTTTTTGCAGGAACGGGAGAAATTGGTCCCTATTGGTACCCTGATAAACATGTGGATCCCTGTTACAGAGTTGATTTGCCTAATTGGCTACAAGATGATGCACTTACAGGAGATGATAAGCTTCAATTCTATGAGGTAACTATGATGTTTTACACTTTTTTGAATCTAATTAAACAAGCCGTTTTTTGACTTACACAGGTGAAAGATTGGGAGTTGAAGGACAACCAGTGGCTCTATCTATACGCCGAGTTTGCATTGTTCTCCGAATGGGACGATGACCTGGTGAGGATAACTTAGTATTGATGTGGTGCCAACAGCATACTCAGTAAGTTTTGTTTTGTTTTGCAGAGCGCTTATATGCCATTTGAGATGAGGAAAGTAGTGGTACAAACAAAGGAAGATAGGAAGCTCAAGTCGAGCAATGCAGTCTTCTACCTGAGTTTCAAGGCCCGTGGTGGTCCAGAGTGCAGAGGTGTAGTAAGGAGAACTACTGATGGAGGACCTGGACACATGTGTCTTGAAGCTAGGTGTTGGATTGCCAAGTGAAGCAGCACCTTCCTCACAGCTTTTTCTGCATCCGCATTCCATGCACTTATCTACATTTTTGGAACTAAGTGAAATCCGCATTCCATGCACTTTTTACTTGTAGATTAAAGTAAGATAAATTTTCTTTTTTAAGTAAGATAGATTAATGATCAAGTTCTGGTAGATTGGATACATACTACACTGGAAAGTGAAATTCTTTTTTGGGTAAAAAAGTGATGTTCTTTTCAGAAGAATGTTGGACACAATGCTCATTTAAAATTAATCACGCTTTATCAATAGAAATTTATATATATAGTGATACTTGATTAGTTGACATCATTGTACATTATGATGTTTAATTGTGTGTTGTCTTCTTGATGTATTTGTAAATAATCGTTAGATTGTGTGACTATATAGTGTAATCCTAATTATCAATCCTTTGTACTTATCATTTTTAATTGACTTTCATTTTATTTGTGCTTTTTAATCAGTCAAATACTTAACCACATGAGCGTCCATCTTCACTACACCATAATATATATATTAGTTGATTCTTCCGTGCTCATGTACAGATATAAATATTATAATAATTGATTAATTTTTACTTTCAATTTAAATAATTTTATAATTTATATGTGTAGTTTATATTAAAAATATTATTTTTAATTTAAATATTTGGTCTTATATATGTAATATTTAGTCGGTTTAGTTATCATTTAAGTATATTAGATTGCGTATACTTTTTTTTAAATTCAACCATAATATATTGTTTCTCTAAAATATTTTAACGTTAATAATTTTTTAATTTTCATTTAGTTTGTTTTTCTCTAAAATATATAAATATATTATGGGATTTTATGTGATATAATATTGTCTTGAAAATCAAATAGAAAAAAAAAAGTGTGGATTTATTAAAAAATACATAAGAAATAAATTTTTTTTTTGAATATCATGCAATATTTTACAAAATAAATAAATTATTAACATTAGTTAATATTTTACTTTTTATTTTATTTTAATATGTTGTGAGGTATCCCTAATTTATATGTATAAAATTAATAAAGTATTACTATAAAATAATATGTTTTTATTTTATTATTTTTTAATATCAAGATTATTTTTGTCAAATTTTTTTATGAAATCACATTATATAAATATTATAAAATTTTCTTTTTTAAAAATTGTAAAATTTTCCTTTTTATTATTTATGTTATTGAAAAAATAAAAAAGAAAATTTAATTAAAATTTAATTAAGAGATGCTGTCAGATAAAAAGGAAAATAAATTTAATAATGGTAATTAATTTAATATTTTAAATTTATTAAAGATATCACAATAATCAATCATTTTGAAAATTAACGTGAAGGCGACACATAAAAACTCACTTATCTGGAGATCTCACACATGGATTAGCCATTACCATAGTCCACATGTAACCAAAAATGTAGCTCCTCTTGTATGTATATATTAAAGATATTTAACCTAAATTTGAGCATGATTGATCTCATTATTAAGATTTTTTTCTTCTGTTGAGCTGTTTTGGATGCAATGTTAATTGATGAAAATGGGGAACACGTACGAGCTTATAGGTGAGATCAGAGTTGAAGCTCCAAGAATGAAGAAATTAATTAGTGTGGTTCATGGATTAGTAGTAGTACTTGTAGACAAGAGAAAATACTCCGCATTGTATTTGCTAGATTGTATATTAGTTGGAATTAAATAGTTCGTATATAAAGATTTTTCCGAAGAAAAGGTGTTGAAATCTACTACAAGAAAATTTTTATGTACATGTCCCATGTTTGATTGAGAAGTAAAGTTGCTAGTGTGATAGAATATTTTTTCTTTGTTTTTTATTTTATTTTTATTGTGTATCTTTTATCAATCTATTTAGAAGTTGATGTTTTTGCCATTTTTTTTACTGTCTACTTTCCAATGCTTTAATTCGTCTACTTTTGTTTGATATACCAATCTATGTGATGACAATTAGACATGCATGATCGCAGAAGTAATTTATTAACATATTCATGCCAATCAAGATCTTAAATCGTTGAAATGAGAACCAAAATTCAAATTTCACTTATAAATGGGTATCCAAAATTATTGGAACAATATCATAACTCTAAAAAGTCATTTTGAACACAACAAAAATAGTGATATTCACTGAAATAAAAATAGAATACAAAATGACATTGACTTTTATTTGACCAACTACTTATCCGTCAACCGATTTTCAAATATTCATTGTGCACAAATTTCACACAAACACTAGTGTGGTTAATATTGATAAATATATGTCTATTATATATGGGCAAGGGAAATTACTTGTCTTGTCTCCAATGTTTTTGTGCTCAAGGTTGAACAAAACAAATCTTCAATAGTATGTAACTTCACATAGTCTTTGATAAATGCAAGCTTTACTGAGGTACGATCAAGAATGTTTTCAGTGCAACCTACAAATGATTGTTATCTTTCCATTGAAATTCATGCTTCATAACGTATTTGAAACCATTGGTGAGATTCAAGGTATAACAATAATGACTTCCTTTTCTTATCTTACTTTGTTTCATTGGATCCATAAAGTTAATCAAGTCTTGAGGAGAATATCTTATTTTGACTCTTGATTAGATTTTTAACTCTTGTCTGAAATAATCTTAAAGGTATATATTAACAAAATTAAGTAAGAGGAAACGTGTATCCATAGCTTGGTTATAGATGTATATCGAACATGTGTGAACTCTGCATTCAATGAGTCGATATATTCAATGATTATGATATTATAGTGAAGTTTTGAATCATTTACATATTGTAAAATGTCTTCAGACACTATCTGGAGAACAAAAGCTATTGGCTGTTGAAATGTTGATAATCTCATTGAGCATGGGTAAACATTCATTTGGTATATCAACAAGGACATGTAAAACATATGTATGTTCAGATCTATGTATCAACAAAACAAACTTGTTTTTAATATCTTTCATGAAGAAAATATGAATATAAATCCCACAAGAAAATGAAAAATTAATAATCATAACACATAATTATTTAATCACATCTATTTAATGGATCATTGTCTCTTTTTGTTGGAAGTGCATACACACAGTTTTATTGATCTGCTTAAGAAAAGAACTATCTTTATATATGTCAAGTTGAAATCTAAATGCACAACTCACCAAGTTCAACATCAAAATTATCATGACAAGTTTCATTACAGCCATAAAACAAACTAACAAACAAAACAAAATAGGAAGATGTTCGTTTCAAATTTTCCATCAACCGATCGTCAAATCTATTATGCACAAGTTTTGAACAAGTTTAATGTCAGATTAATTTACATGTCTTGATATGGTATTAAAAGTAAACAAAGATGTTGAATAATGATATAGAACTTACTTGTCTTGATATTGTCTTCAAAGTAAACAAAGATGTTAAATAATGATATATAATTTACTTGTCTTGATGGATCTTTTTTCTCTCTCCTCTCTCGATAACTTTGGGTAAGAAAACCTTATGAAAAGAAAACTAAGCTTACCAAAAAACATATTTGGTATATTTGTATGAGCATTAATATTTGTATATATGGTTCAAATGAGTTGATTTCTTCGCTAGGAGTAGGTATGTAAACCAACATAACTTCCACAATGAGATTTTGATGTAACCACTACATCCAAATTTATCCTCATGCTTAGTTTTTGCAAGTACCTATTTTCCCTCTTTCATCACCCACTTTCACTAGAGGTACCGCATGCAGTCCATAAAGCATAAACTTGTGATTAACATGTCCCCTATATATCTTTTCTCAAACAAAAACAAAAGTATTATGGGTTAGAATTGATGAATAAGACAATGCTCGAAACTGGAGAAAGCGCCTAACATGCTCGAGTAAGTAGATGAGACTAAAATGTTTGTGTTTACAACTCTATAAGGCCGTTTGGCGGTTCTGTGGAACGTCGTGGAATCAACGACCCTTACGCTGAGGCATCATTTACATGTTCTTTGAGAACTGCAGCAAGGACGTGAAAAATAATGTTTTACATTTAGGCCATGGAGATTCTTTTCTATCCTTACTTCACATGTAGCGAGGTTGAAAATGGTATTGTCAACATCCTCCGCTTCGAAAAATGTACTCTTACGGTTTTAGAGGAAGGATTTTCCCAGCTAGAAGAAAAACATAGAACCATTTCTCATTTATTTTTCCATTCAACTCTTATTTTTGATCCTCCGAAACGTCTCTCAATGTCTTAAGGTTGCCAAGAGTTTTCGTATCATAAGAATGTCCTTAAACTTTTTCATAATACAAAAGATAACGTTATTTTTATATATGCATTAACGGCCATTGTAGTTAAGAGGCTAAAAAGTAGACACTCCTTTGAACAAAATGGATAAACGGCTATAGTATGTCTTCAAATTTAACATGCATCTTTACCGAGATACTAACTAAAACCCTCAGACACTAGATCAGCTCACAATCTCGACACTAGATCAATCCATTGTATAATCAAATTGGAGTTATGAGTTGTTGTTTAGTCCTATTAACCTTATAAACTGAAAATCTTCCCTGAAACTTGATATTTGTAACTTTTTGGCTGAATGTTTAAATACTAATGCTCAGGAAAGATTTTCAGCCAAATACTAAAGTACATATAGGATAATATTTCCACTTTCCAACTAATAACAATCTCTCAAGTCTCAACATTACACTTTAATGTTTTCATTTGGAACATTGAATTCTTAGCCTACTATGATTACAACCCACAAGAGATTCAACCAATTTGTCGACTTTGTCATAAATTCTCTTGTTAATTACACAAGTTGGAGCCTTGTACCAATCACTAGTTAAGTACATTACAACTCCAACATACAATATAAAGGATATCCTGATCCAAAACCGGTATTACAAAACCAAAAAAAATGATGATGGGAGCAAATGATGAACCAAAACCGGTTTAACAAAACCAAAAAGCTGGTGATGTGAACCAAATGGGTCCAAAAATTTATAAGTTTTGGGAGATAGTTAGTTAGTTGTCCTACTCCCAACTACACAACTTCAATGCCCAATCTCTTCTTCCTCCTCTCTATTTAACTTTCCTTCCTTCCCTCTCTCTTACACTCTGAATCTCCTTATCTGTGTCTTACCTCGTTTTCTCCGCCATGAAAGTCACCGTCGTCTCCCGTAGCGGTAGAGAAGTTCTTAAAGCCCCTCTCGACCTCCCCGATTCGGTACCTTTCTCCTTCATCTGATCTGCTTCTTCTCTCTGTTCTGATTAGTGGGTTGTGTGTTTTGTTCTTTGTAGGCTACTGTTGCTGATCTGCAGGAAGCTTTTCATAAGAGAGGTAAAGTTTTCATTTTTACTAGTAAATTGACTTTTATATTTGTTAGTTTCATGCAAAGATGTAACCAAGATATCTAGGGAAGCTTATGGATGATTTTAGATTAGATTTTGATGCTTTTGTGTTAAGCTTGTAAACCCAGTTGTGGGTTTTTGATTACTCATTACAAGTTGCAACCTTTTCTCATTTATGGATCTGTCTCCGTTAGGCTCAAATGCTTTCATTTTAGATTGAAAGTTGCAAGCTTTTCTCATTAATGGATCTGTTCCTCCTAGGCTCTTTCGTTTACTAATTACAAGTTACAACCTTTTTCTCATTAATGGATCTGTTACATTTATGCTCAAATGCTTTCACTTTGGTTTGACCCTAAGTTAGCACTTCCATGCCTTTATAAGACTATATTAACACTATCTTCTTACCACAAATGTGTAATCACTGTATCCCTCTTATGATATGATATATTCTTCAAATCTTTATATGCTCGAACAGTATTGGTATTAAGCAGAGAGTTTTGAAGTCTTTTTCTTCACATCATGATAGCTTTTCTAATCTATTATAGTATCTCCTGAACTGTGTGTTTTTGGTTTTGTTGTTTTGTAACAGCTAAGAAGTTTTACCCATCGAGGCAAAGACTGACTCTTCCCGTGGCTCCTGGATCAAAGGACAAACCTGTTGTCCTAAACAGCAAGAAGTCACTCAAAGAGTACTGTGATGGGAACACAGACTCCTTAACTGTAGTCTTCAAAGACTTGGGAGCACAAGTCTCATACCGCACACTCTTCTTCTTCGAGTATCTCGGCCCACTCTTAATCTACCCGGTCTTCTACTACTTCCCTGTTTACAAATACCTCGGCTACGGCCAAGACCGTGTTATCCACCCGGTCCAGACCTACGCTATGTACTACTGGTGCTTCCACTACTTCAAACGCATCATGGAAACGTTTTTCGTCCATCGGTTCAGCCACGCAACTTCACCGATAGGGAACGTGTTCAGGAACTGTACTTACTACTGGACCTTTGGTGCTTACATTGCTTATTACGTGAACCATCCCTTGTATACACCGGTTAGTGACCTTCAGATGAAGATTGGTTTCGGGTTTGGTTTGGTTTGCCAAGTCGCAAACTTCTACTGTCACATTCTGTTGAAGAATCTTAGAGACCCTAATGGCTCTGGAGGCTACCAGATCCCACGTGGTTTCCTCTTCAACATTGTTACATGTGCTAATTACACGACTGAGATTTACCAGTGGCTAGGATTCAATATCGCTACTCAGACCATTGCAGGATATGTTTTCTTAGCTGTTGCAGCTCTGATTATGACCAATTGGGCTCTTGGAAAGCACAGCCGTCTGAGAAAGGTAACAAAAGCTACTGAAAAACTCTTCAAATCTCTTGGCATTTATGTCGTTCTTGTTGTGGATTCATGATGTTTTGGTATTGCAGATATTTGATGGAAAGGATGGGAAGCCAAAGTATCCAAGAAGATGGGTGATCTTACCTCCATTCCTGTAGAAGACACATCGTTGTCATCCTCGTTTTATCAGTTTAAAACTCTCTTAATAAGGTTGTAAAAGAGATTTGAAAGATGTTTGGTTTTCTCTGTATTTGTGCTTTGAGATGTTTTGTAAGTTAGAGATTTAGACATATGCTTCTTTAATCGTTTCTCACGCTCCATTGTAGCAAGTCAATCGCAAAACATTTTGAAACTAGACTAAGAGCACAAACCAATGAACAGCGTCACTCCAAGTATAACAACACAACAGTAATGAAACCAACCAGTGCTTGTAGTTTCACGAGGCTTGTGTATTAGGAACTGTTTAAAGTTCAGAGAATAAACACTTTTGCTGATAGAATACACATTTTAACCAGTCTTTTATAAAATGGTACACGAATATTTCAATAAACCAAAATGGAAAAATGTTGTGTATGTTGAACAGAAGCAGATGAAGCTTTTACACATAGAAGGTAAGAACATGGAGAGGTAATCAAGCTGATGAATTTTCACCGCACAATTGGTTAGAGAGTTCATCTCTCAAGACAGATGAAGCCTCATCGACAGTCTTGCAGCTTCTTTGCCTGTAATTCACGTCATGTTGGTGAGACAAGAGACTATCATCCAGAGTCTGATCATCCATATCTATAAGAATGTTGTGCAGCAAGCAACAAACAAATATTATCCTTGGTAACCGGTTTCTATCAGGCATCCACATTACTCCATTTATGATCCTCCACTTATCTTTAAGCCTGGACAATGCCATCTGCGCTGGTTTTCTTGTCTCGGAGTGTCTTTTGTTGAACTCTGTTTGAGGAAGTGACATGGGTTTGCCTTGGTATGGTGTGAGAAGCCATGGAAGAAGAGGAAAGCCTGAGTCACCTACTATGTATTCTCTTAGCTCTGTACTTGCCGAGAGCTGAATCTTTCCCCCATTCAGTCTCTTCCCTTTCTCAACAAGTTTGAAGAAGCCTGAGTTCTTGAGGACGACGTCATCGCTTAAACTTCCAGGCCAACCAGCGATCACGTCGAGGAATCTCATCTCAGGGTCCACTACAGCCTGCACCACCATGCTGAAGTTCTTTTCTCCGTCCAACCACACCTTGTTCGACTGTTCCGCATTGGGAAGGTTCATGACGACATGAGTAATGTCTATTGCCCCGCAGCAGTTTGGAAGGCCTGAGATTTTCTCAAACTTTGATTTAATATCGTCGAGTTTCGAAGGCCATGAGAGATGGTGCAACGCTCTCTCTTCCATTGACTCAACAAAGCGCCAAGTGATCTGTGAAACAGTGGACTGGTTCATCCCAAAGGACTCTCCAATGACAGAGAGAGACTCACCAGAGCCAAGCCTCCTAAGAGCCACGGCAACACGGTCGTTGAGAGTTAATGGTTTGCCATTTGAGTCGCTGAAGTTTGCAGGCTTTGCAGTGAAGTCGTCTTTCACGAGAGAGCAAATGTAGTCAAATGTCTTTCTTGATACTTTGAAGACTGACTCAAATGTCTTTGGATCCGTAGACCCCGAGAATGGACCTAAAATGTAAAGCAAAAAAATATAAAAAAGCATGATAGTCTCATAGTAACAAAGATCAACAACATCAAGTTTGTTCCTCTTCTAAACAATAACATACTGAAAGATAGTCGTTGCCCTGACTAAAAGCTTATGAAAAAAGAAAATTTACATAACATAAACAGAGTGGACCTAAAATGTAAAGCAAAAAAAAAAAGAAAAGCATGATAGTCTCATAGTAACAAAGATCAACAACATCAAGTTTGTTCCTCTTCCAAACAATAACATACTGAAAGATAGTCGTTGCCCTGACTAAAAGCTTATGAAAAAAGAAAATTTACATAACATAAACAGAGTGGACCTAAAATGTAAAGCAAAAAAAAAAGAAAAGCATGATAGTCTCATAGTAACAAAGATCAACAACATCAAGTTTGTTCCTCTTCTAAACAATAACATACTGAAAGATAGTCGTTGCCCTGACTAAAAGCTTATGAAAAAGGAAAATTTGCATAACATAAACAGAGTGGACCTAAAATGAAAAGCATAAAAAAAAAGCATGATAGTCTCTCATAGTAACAAGGACCAACAACGTCAAGCTTGTTCCTTTTCTAAACAATAACATAATGAATGAAGAACAAATTTGCATAACATTACAGTTAAAGTTACTAGATATGATAAACAAAAAGATGAGATGATCTGCAGCTATCATTTGGTTACCATTGACCAAGAAGCATACTTACATAAGGAGTTGACAATGGGAACAATGCACAAACAGATCATCACTAGTTCAACTTTATAAAACCTCAATATCACTGAGAGAGAGGCATCAAGTTATGTAGCAGAACTCTAACACGGTGAGTCAACAATGGCATCATCAGAAAATGAGAGTTACAATACAAACAAATATATATTCAAGGATGGTTACAGAAAAACAAGTTCTAGAGCTTAATCCCAATACATAACAAGCTCAAAGTTGCTAGATTTAGAAGAATAAAACTGTCACATCTATAAGTGGCTACAAGCAAAGTAGTATCTGAATTAAATAGAATCGAAACGGATAAGATAAACGAAGAATTAAAGAAAAAGAAAGTTGTATGCTTTAAACGATACCAAAGAAAGAAGAGAGATTTTACCAGAAATACGGCGAGAGAATCCATCCCACCAATCCGACGGCTGAGATGAGTCGTCGTCGTCGTCTTTGTGAAGAGAATCAGCGGCGGCGGCGGAGGAAGCGAGGAAGACGTTGGGATCAACCTTCTTCTCAGCTGATCTCTTCCTCTTCTTTATCGCTTTGATAGGTCCCATTTAGATCTCGTGAAACCAAAATACTCTTTCAGTAGATAGATATTAATAAGACTCCCAAAAACAAAAAGTTAAGAGTCAAGATTTGTGTTTTTAAAACATGCAAAAGATTGAGAGAGAGTATATATGACCATTGGTTTGATTTTAATTTTATTTTTTTTTGGTTTTGGTAGCAACTTGTTTTGTAAAAAGAGAAGTAGACTAATGGATTAATTTGATGAATGACTATATTAGGTAAAATATTAAATTTGTATAAAGAGGTTAGAGAGACATAGGAAGATATGATGATAAAGATTAGTTAGTAAAATATAGTTTTTTATGGTTATAGGATCAAATTTTCTCAGATTAAAAGCCTTGGACCAGTTTCTTTTTCTGTTATCAGATATTATTAATCAACAGAAGAAAACAAAAACTTAGCCAAAGAGTTATATGGAAGACGAAACTGGCAAAGATCACAGTCTTTCCGGAAGCAGAAGCCTAAAAAGAGAGAGATTAACTAAAGCATAAACAACACAACAAACTACTCAAACCATTGACAAGAACAGAGAGAAAAGATAGACACGGAGCTGCGGATAGTGATGGCTTCTAAGCAGTTAGCACCATTCAGGAGAAGCTTCATGTTGTCTCCACTTTGATAAAAAAAAAATGTTGGGTTGGATCGTAACAAAACAATACAGAATTATAAAAAAGAAAAACTCAATTTTCCTACCAAAAATACCAAGTGGCTCGAATCCTTACAACTTCCTTTAAAATGTAAAACACATTTCGTTACAATGTTTAAGCTGTGTCTTTGTAGAGCTTTTGGTTCATCACCTCTATTTTTGGAGCTTCTTAGGACATGCTGAAGAAAGATGACCCTTTATTCCACACTCATGACATATTCTCCTTTTCATCTTCCCAGCGCTAACCGTAGACGCTGAGCCTCCTTCATTAGTGCCATTTGTAGCAGCAACCGATACCGGATCAGCAGCATGTGTCACGTCCATGTAAGAACCGCCTTTGTTGTTAGTATCTCCTGATTCCTTTTCAAGATTATAGCTTGTTACCTCAACAGTCTGGTGATCCACCTTTGTGTTTGAGTGAAGCTTCTTTGGACAAGCTGTAGAAAGATGACCCTTCTCTCCACACTCGTAACATGACCTCCTTTTGATCTTACCAATGCTAACCTCAGATGGTAAGCTTCCACTATGAGCTTCATTTGTCGCAGTGTGTGCGTGTTCCGTGTAAGAGCCACCACCATTGTTCTTCTGATGATCATTATAGCTTAACATAGCCGGTCTTGCGTTAACAGTCTCTTGAACCACCTTTGCGTTTGCCTGATTATGAGCATCTTGAAGCTTCTTGGGACATGCTGTTGAAAGATGACCCTTCTCTCCACACTCATAACAAGTCCTCCTTTTGATCTTACCAGTGCTAACCTCAGATGCTAAGCTTCCACTGTAAGCTTCATTTGTAGCAGTGTAAGTCTCATCCATGTAAGAACCACCATTGCTCTTTTGGAAATCATAGCTTGGCATAGCCGGTCTTGCGTTAACAGCCTCTTGAAGCTTCTTGGGACATGCGGTAGAAAGATGACCCTTTTCTCCACATTCATAACAGCTCCTCCTTTTGATCTTACCACTGCTCAACGAGGTTGCAAAGTAGTTCCCATCATTAACTTCATTAGAAACAGCTCCCGCTATTGCATTAGTCTCATCAACATTGTTCGTCTCATCAGGTGTAGGATTAGTATTATGAACCTCTACTGGTCTCTCCTTAAGAGCACAGCAAATCTTGACAGGTCTTCCGCAAATAACCTGCTGATCCAGCTTAAGAGCCATTGCCACAGACACACTATCCTTGAAATCCACATGAGCGTACCCTTTAAACTCTCCTGTTTCTTTGTTTTTGCCCAACCGAACTGTGTTTATTACGCAGTCAGAGAAGAGTTTGCGTATGTCACGCTCTGTTGTGTCCCAGGCTAAGTTCCCAATGTATACCCTGTGATAACCCTCCACCATCTCTGGAACGAAGCCAGAAGATGTTCTTGTTCTTGGAACGGAAGGAGTGGTTTTCACGTATTGCTGGATTGTCAAATATCGATCACCCCTAGTAGTAGCAAAGTTAAAAAGATTACTCAACTGTGAACAAGAAAGACATATAAATTTCAGTCACGACTATTGATAACTTACATTGCAGCTCTATCAAAAGCCAAAGCACGATTAGCACCATCTTCAGTCTGTAAAAAAGAGAAAAATAGAAAGATGTCAATATAGCTAGTCTAACACACAAGCAACTTGACCAAATTAAACTGAAATGAGCCTAAAGCCCAAACAAAGAGACCTTGTGTTTCTTGAATACAAATACTCAATGTCCTAAAACTAGATGGAAAATCAATCATAGCTAAAACGATTTTATTAAAGTTCGATTTATGCTACTTAAACTGTTTGAAATCGATTAAAAACAATCTCAATCAGTTTAAATCAGTCTAAATTGGTCTTAAATATTCACAAATTTGTCTAATTCTTTATTTTTGTATATATAATCTATATTTTATAATTCACTTAAAATAATTTTATAATTAAATCCAAAAGCTAAAACATCTAATCAATAATAATCCCCTAGTGGCTGCCTAGTTACTGCCTAACTATTTTGGAACATTGCAAACATGCAGCAAATCAATGTCCTACACAGACTACAAAGCAACATAACGCAAGATAAACAGTAATGCTCCATCAAAAACTTACTTCGAAAGTAATGAAAGCAATCCCAGTGAATGCTCCATCTTCAGGACGCATCTTACAGTCAACTTTAGTGATGACACCACAGCTTCTGAAGTAGCTACGAATCTCATCCTCTGTGCTCTGATAAGGAATACCACCAACGTATAACTTCTTAGGAACAATCCCATCTTCTTCTTCTTTACTGTAAACAAACATCAAAGATCAATTAACATAACTGAAACATAAAAACACAACATCAGAACTTAAACAAACATACCTCTCTGTCTCAACTTGAATCTCTTCTGCCTTAACCTTGTCTTCAACAGCTTTCTTTGGAGTTTTCTTTGCCTTTTTCTTCTTCTTCTTTTGCTTCTTCTTCTTAGGCTTATTCTTCAGTGATTCCTCCCCTTCCTTAGTGCCTTCACCTACTTGGCCTTCCACGGTGTCATCTCTCTTCCTCTTCTTAGTACTCTTTTCATCAGTTTTCTCAACGTCACCTTCCACTTCAATGGGTTCGTCTCCATTTGCGAAAGTTTCGACCTTTCTTCGTTTCTCTCTCTTTGACAATCTGGGTTTGTGGCTGGCGGAATCTAGAAGATTTTTCAGAGATTGAGATTGCAAGCTCGAGACGGATTCTTGATTGGTTTCGACTACAGAGACAGATAGAGATTTAACCAAATCTTGACGAAGCTTCTGCTTGAGCTTCCTGTTCGAGAGCACCATCTTCAAGCTGAAAACGAAACCTCCAGAGAGAGAGAGAGTCCTCAGACATAAACCCTAATGGGGTTGGTTTGAATAACGACCTAGATATGAGCCCTTAGTTTTAAGTGGGCTTTTAAGGCCCAAAATATCTATGGGGTGTACTTTATAAACACCTGCTTGTTTTATAGCTTTGTTGTTTTTATAGCTTTGTTGTCTTTTATTCATGTGTTATGTAATAAACTAATACTCCCTCCCTCCATTTCTTAATTGATATGTTTTGGCTTAATACACAAAAATTAAGAAAAAAATTTTTATGTAGAAACTATTTTTAAAAATATAATTTTAAAATCATTCAATTAATTATAAAAAATACTGTAAATTTTTATTAGTTGAACAGTTTTCAAAGTGAAATTTAATTTTAAAACTTTAAAAGTTACATTAAAATCTCAAAACATCATATATTTTGAAACAACATAATCTAATTTGAATCATAGGGAGTAACATTTTTAAAAGGAACTGATGAAGAACAGAATCTATTAAGAGAGAGTATAAAACACAAGAGTATCAATCTCTCCTTTTAATCTGTGCATCACCACCAAGTCGCCAATGGCTTCTCTGAAGCTTTCACCTTATTCACCATACCTAAGGTTCTTCTCTACTCTTTCGTGCTTCTTCTTTAAAATCACCAATTAAGTGAATTGTCTATATCTAACAGTAACCTTAGGCTTAGGGTATGTGATTACAGAGCAGTGGATGTGTTGGTAGGAGATATTAGAGATATGTTGGATCACTGTTTGAGTTGAAAAATAACAACTTTGGTTTGGTCATTTTATGTTGTGGAAAAGCTGATTTCATGTTCATTCTTTTCTCTTTCCCTTAACAATATCCTTCTCCTGTAAGAGAGATTCAGTACTCTTGACTTGCCTCTTACTTCTCACTTTCTTCTTTCTTGTCTTAACCCAACTTCATTTTCACACCTTATATACTTTGGTCAATATTGATCTCTTTTCATAATCTCCATCTTAGTCAAAGTTTTGTAGCTTTGGCTATTGACCAAACTTGAATTTATAGTTTGTGCACATTTTCTCCAACTGTGGCTTGCTGGATTCTCAAAGATGCGTAGAAAGTCATCTTTGGAAGTCGAGGATGCTGTAACAAAACATCTACACTGTTTTTACTTTCTGTGTTTGTAACAAGGTGATGGAGCTTGACAGCACCAGTGCATACTCAGACAGAGCTTTCTCCATGGGATGGCTACTGGTTTTGCGTTTGGTTTCTCACAGTTCCTTCTTGTGGTGCACTGCCCTATCTATCCACAACTATAACCGAATACATGGTGTTCTCTTTTGCTACATTTCCCTTATCAAGCCATTTGGATTGAACCAGATGACAACTCTTCTCTCAAACAGCCCAATGTCTACAGAAACATTGACTTCTGCTACTCGACTCGACCTAAAGTGTTAGTGTTGAGCAACTACAGTCTCAAAGTCAACGAGGGACAAACGATAGCTGTGGTTGGCATCTCAGGTACTAGGAAAAGCACAATAAGACCCACTTGCTGGTCAAGTCCTACTAGATGGGCGAGACTTCAAAGAAGTTGAGAAGTCATATGGGTCTGGCTCAGCAAGAACCCATTATCTTTTCCCCTAAAATCAGAGAGAGTATCATATACGCAAGACATAGTGCGAGCAAAGCTGAGATGAAGGAAACAGCAAGACTAGCAAATGCTCACCGTTCATCAGCAGCTTCCCTCACAGTTACTACACAAATATCGGGATGAGAGGTGTAGAACTTACCCCAGGACAGTAACAGAGAATAGCGATAGCCATTACCATTTTGATAGCTCATAGAGTGGATATGATGTGGATAACATTGTGGATCTCAAAAGGAGGGAGAATAGTAGAAGAAGGTACACTTGATTCTTTAGCAGCAAAGTAAGGGATTGTATCAGAGTAGCCAGTAAGTCATGTTCATTGCTTCTTTCTCCAATGTAAAGAAAATGTTTAAAACATATTCACTTATTATTACACAACACACAGAGCTTTGAGAGTCTCAAAGAGAAGAAAATATTGGAACACCAGACAATGTAGAACCAGCATCAACAATGTATACATTACCAGACACATACCTAGAAGAATCATGAATAAGATAACGTACAAGCGAGGTAAGCCCCGGATCAACAGTCTGTTGCACCTTCAACGGTACAGTCCTCTCTCTCACATTCTTCATCCACTCTTTTTGAAGAAGACCTTCCGTGATCTCCGACTTAAACAGCCCCGGTGCAATCGAGTTCACTCTAATATTATACTTACCTAACTCAATAGCCATCATCTTTGTCATAGTATCAAGACCACCCTTGGAACAAGCATACGCTAACGCACCAGGTAACTTACCACGTTGAAGTCCTGCGACGGACGAGACGTTTATCACCGAGCCACCTTGTTTAGCATCACGCATTAAAACGCAGACGTGTTTGGATACTAACCAAGGTCCAGTCAAGTTGGTTCTGAAGACTTTGTTCCATTCTTCTTCAGACAAATCCAAACTCGACTTGACGTTGCCTCTGATTCCTGCATTGTTGATCAACACATCGATGTGTCCAAAGATTTGCCAAGCTTTCTTGACTGATTTTTGAATAGTGGCTGCGTCTGATGAAACGTCTAGCTCAAGAGGTGCAGCTAGTTTGGTTCCGGTTGGAGAGGAGAAGGTGTTGATCTCTGAGCAGAGAGATTGGAGACGGTCGAGACGACGAGCAGCTGCGATGATCTTGCAACCAGCTTTGGCCAGATCAAGACAGATCTCTCTTCCAATACCGGAAGAAGCTCCTGTCAGAAGAACCACTTTGTCTTTAAGCTCACACCATGGCTCTAGTTGTTTCAACACCTGCTTTTTCCTCCAAAAAAATAATAATAAATAAATTTCGGATCAAAAAGACAGAACACATATGAATCAGACCAATCTGTTAAGAGTTCAAAAGATGAAAAAGATAAAACACACAAATCATATTCAAGATAAAGATCTCATCATCGATCGTTATAACTCACAGTTTGATTATTGCTCATATTGTTTCTCTGTGTGGCTCAGAAGCTCTCAGCTGGTTCCTCTAACAACTAAACTAAGTGGTGAGATAGGTTGCAAAGCAAGTGAAAGTGCATCTCGAAAGACATGATTAATTAGGCCCAATACTTCCTCCAGATCCGAGATCCATTTCGGATCCGACCCGAGATTTATTTTGGATCCGATCTGAGATCAACTCCAAATCCAGTTTAAAATTTGTTCCGAAAATAAGATATCATGGTTGCCCGGATCTGAATCTAGATAGTAAAATCTTGAATCCGGATTCAGATATCTTAACATTTTTATTGATTATTCATACCAGTGTTTTAAGATATATTATTATTTTAAAATTTATTAATAATTATATTTAATATATTAATATATAATATGTTTTATAATATTATGTTTTAATTTCAATAATAAGTATAATATATATATATATATATATATATATATATACATACGTTAAATATTTAATTTA